>JAQMCW010161708.1:0-11667 GCA_030068335.1 Chrysichthys cranchii | reverse complement strand
TTGAAAGTGAAAAATGAAAGATTTTCAATGTGATCTCAAATCGGACCTTACCATAGATTAATATATATTGAGTCCCAAGGAACACCTATTGCAGAATGTACATTTTTAAGATCTGTTGCTGTAGCTCATCCCAAGACCTCTATTCACAGTATATTCACTTAACGTCCTTTACAACTTCTGCAAGTGTATATGCTAATAATTTATAATCCCACTATCCAGTGCCACCTACAAGAGACTGGTTCCACTCAATGTTTCTTCATTAAATTGTCTCCCGGCATTTTTCCTTACCACTGTCACCTTTGGATTGTTCATTAAAAATCTAAGTCTACATCAGTATTTCTGCGAAGCTACTTTGTTGGAATGTCTATCGCACCATAATGAATGTCTACTGCACCATACATACAAACTTAGTGGGTTTCGTTGCATTATACTCTTGAAGGTTGTGAGCTGTGTGCAGTTTCTGACATAAAGATATTGAAACCCTGACACAATGACTTTTTTGCAGCTAGATGTAGTCACTAGATTGGAATGCCTTCACACAAAATAAATTGGATTTGTTGGAGGACACCTACCAGTAAGTATGCAGTGAGGTTCTTACAAAACGTTCCTACGTCTCTCTTAACCGTAAACTGAAATTGGCTGTATGGCTGTTGAGACTCCAGCAGAAAGGTTCGTCTCGCCACATTTGACTTCCGGTTATCCAGCTGGAGCTCTGCGTTCAGCACTGGAGGACGGCAATTTACAATGAAATTGAATGCAGTACTGAAATTACTTTATTTTATTACCTTGTTCAATCTGTTGCAGTGTTTTCAGTATCACTAAGCTAGGTGGATGCTTGGCTGGGTAGAGCAAATTTTGGAAAAGCGAGGTGTTATATTTAAGCATAATAACAGCTGACAGGTCGCAGTATCATTAAAGCTGCCACTACTATAAGCAGCACTAATACTTCTACCAGTGAATTTAAAATTACAGTAAATAAAATGACTGAATATAATATAAGATACTTGATTAGGGCTGTACCCAGCACTCATTTTATAGTTATATAGAGGATCATTTTGTAACTGAATTTCTCACATTTGCTTTCAGCTAATTATCATACTTAATTTATGTGGGAAACTAGATGTACAGCATGGGGACCATACAACATGCCATTCTTACCAATCTCCTCTGGTATTCTGTACCCAGACACACTAATGCACATCAAGATATTAAAGCTGAAAGAAGAAATAAAAAAACAAAACAAAACAGAATTGCAGTGGGCAGATTGGGAAGGCTTTACATCATTAATTCTCCAACTTTCATTATGTAAACTGGCCTAACAAATAATAAATGTTGGCTCGCTTTTCAGGTAAAGATGTATAGAGTGGTTAGCAATTAATCCCTCATGCCTAAGTATACAGTCCACATTTTTTTTTTTTGTTCAGAATGTCAAGTGCTGAATAATGCTAACTGCATGGACTGGGAACTTGAATAGGAAAGCACTGGGGCTCCAGGTACTGACAGGCAAAATGGTTGACAAAGAACATTTTCCATATCCAAATGTTGCGAGCATTCTTCATCATTATAAACACAATATGTAAAAAAAAAAAAAAAAACAAACAAAAAAAACCTTCAGATGCTTTAGACAATCTCAATGTTTCTTTCAGTGTATAGTAAATCCTTACCAGGAGATGGGATTGCCATGCAGCTGACAGAATTTTTCATCAGGTTGTAAAAAATCAGGAAAGAAAGAAAGCTGGGTTTTGGTTGTCACTACAGCTTTTGATCTGATAAAGACGCGCACACACACACACACACACACACACACACACACACACACACACACACACACACTTGTCTTACATTCCTTGTGAAGAATTTCAAAGTGACATAACTATTCACTCATTTACTCAGTAACCACTTCATGCTGGTTGCAGTGGACACAGAGCCTAGCCCAGAAACACTGTGAACAAGGACAAGGTCACAATGGTGGTCCACACACACACACACATACACACCCACTCTCTCACATACACACACACACACACACACACACACACACACACACACACACACACACACACACACACACACATACACACACACACACATGGGCAATTTATTGCCAATCCATCTACCTACATTTTTTGGGAGGCAGTAAGAAACTGAAAAAAGCATGGACACGATGGGAATATGTACAAAATGCGATGACGTAATTATTCATGTTGTGTCTGCATTAATTATAAGAAACCTAATCCTCACATTTTTGGTTTTTTTTAGGTGTTTAGTTGTTTCCCCCCCCTACCTGTATACAGCCACTTTATCTGCTCCCCATGCACCAACAATGACATCTGCAGGGCAAAGAAAGCTAAAGTGAAAATCTAGACAAAACAGTTAAATCTTAACAAAACAACTTCCGTCTAGTTTGTTTTTATAAGTAAACAAGAGTGGCTAATGGGCAGCTCTCCACTATGTCTCAAGCAGAGCACTCCGGAGACAAAGATGCTGTCTGTCAGAAAGCATTGTCATGTCCACTGAATGCCCAAGAGTCACAGCTGAGGGACAGTTGTGGGCTTGTCTCTTTTCCACCAGCTGCTCAAACAACCTTCAGTCTTTCCCATGAGACAGATGGAAACAAGCTTTTCGTGGAAGCTGCATTTAGCTGTGATTTTGAACTTGGGTGACTTCTGAAGCATTTGACCTTTAGTAGAGGACTGAACTGCAGTAAAGCACATTGCCTGGTTCTAGTGTTGATGCTCAAGTTTGATGGTTTAATAGCAACGGGAAATAAAAGGAGGTTTAGTGGACTCTAATCTGGACCAGATTAGGACGAAAGGTTTCCTTATAGGAGCATAACTGGCGGATGTTATGCCTTTATAATGACAGGTGAACTCAAGCTAAGAGAAAAAATGGATGGTTGTGTTATCAGGTGATTTTGAGGAGCCTAAAACTGCTTTGTTACTTAGACAAACTTATGGCGAGAGATTAGACTTTCAGGATAGAAACCTGGATATCCGTTGTTGTCGATGTCTGTGCCTCCTCTCATGCTAAAACCGAATCCTGATGCAAGAGATTGGAAAGGGCTCTCGATGACTTGCACATGCTGTGGGTTTAAACCATCACTCTGTCCCATATAGATGAACACCAGACCCCCTTCTTCAGAGCCTGGTGCCCCCACAGCCACATCTGCAATTGGATTATTTCAGTCATTCAGTGCTTTTCAGTTAATACATTGTAAAAAGGGCTTTCAACCCTATCGTGTGTAGTGTCCACATTTATGGGCAGTCAAATTAAGGTTGTTTTTTTTATATATATATAAAACAACCTTAAGAGACATTTCTGGGACGCTGCCATGGTTTCATTGGCTTTTAGTCACAGCTGGATAAGTGAAGTGAAGTACTCTTTGTAAACTCTTTGTATATATATATATATATATTATCCTTGCATGTAGATTTTATTAATTGCAATGTTGTAGTGTTATTTCTCTGATTTACAGTATGTTTCACCAATTCACAATTCCATATGAGGAAAGCAGGCAGTTTCTGAATAGCTGAAGATCTGAAACCTTGCTTAGTAAACCTTACATTTACACTTGGTACATGTAAGTGAGAAAAATGAGATCAGTCACCAAGTTCTACTTGTCCAGTAGACACGATAATGTGTCTAAAGAGGACAAATGAGCTGCTGGAATGCCCAATGAATTTTGAAAGGTATTCAAGATTGTAGAATATGTGTGCAGAGCAATGTTTTAAGCCTAAAAATCAAGTATTTTCCCAATAATTATTTCAGTGAAATAGTGAGTATTGCATAATGTAAATGTAAATGTAACATGCAATGGTAATTAATTTTAACGCATTTTAAAGTGCTGCTTTTTAATTAATGTAATGTATGTTATAAGTGCCAGGTCATGTACAGGGGCAGCTAAACTGTTCAATATGTGTTAAACATCAATGATTTATTTATTTTTTACAAATATGAGCTTTCTAGATGTTGCACAATAGTGCAACTCAAAAATGGGAACTGATACAAGTGTTAATATTGGGTCAAGAAACACACTTCTTCAAGTTTGCTCTGATAACTATTGTCAGCGGCAGAGAAGCAGTAGCTGCCAGGGTCATGTTTCATCTTATGTCAGATTGGTTTAGTGTAAAAAATAAAAAAACAGTTTTTAATTCTAATAATATGGATTAATTCAAAAGAATTTCCACAAACAAAGGCAAAGTGTGAGTGCAGACAATGTGTTTATGATGTACAGAATGATAATAATGTAAGATATAGTGCAAAGATAGGAAGAACAGGGGATTACGGAGCATATAAAAACCATATACACTGGAACCTCTGGTCACGAACGCCTCCCAAGACGAACAAATCGGTTCCCGACCACAAAATCCTGCAAGATTTTGCATCTGGTCTCGACCACATAATCAGGTGCCGAACAAACACGGCCCCGGCCATTTCCCCCTTCCGCTTCGTACGCGCCAGTGTTTTCCCATTTTCTGTTTGCATATTGTGCGATTGCGTATTGCGTACCTAACAAAGACACACATGTCCCTTTAATTGGTCTCAGTCAGACATGCATTCATTTTCTTGGCTGTTTACAGTAAGTTTTTGTATAATTAAGGATTGTTCAAACTTTGATTTTTTTTCTGTGTTTAAAACTCATTAAAAATATTCACAGCATTTCTTTCGTTGTGTTTCTCTGCATTTTTGCTCTATAAACCTTCATTATGGGTCTCAAGAAAGTGGAAATGGTAGTGAGAGTAAGAAGGCTAAGCATATAATAGTTAAAATAAAGAAATAATCACAAAACATGAGAACTGCCACCATATCCCTCCGCCACCATCCACCTATGCCAGCAACTACAGTATGTATCCACTACAAAGGTAACATGCATAAAATGCACCTGTTTATTTAATTTAGTTTTATTGTTCTATAATTAAGGTCATTTAAATTTTATTCTATGTTTTATTGCCACACATAAACCCATAATACACTTTAAAAACATGTTTTTGAGGGCTGAAACACATTAATTGTATTTACATTCATTTCAGTGGGGAAAATTGATTCGGGTAGCGAACAAATCAGGTTGTGAACAGAGTCTCGGAACGAATTAAGTTCGTGACCAGAGGTTCCACTGTATTGGAAATGCATGTGCACTATGGTGAAGTTGTTTCCCACAAAATGGCTGAGAGAAAAAAAAAGAAAATGTGTCTTATTATGACACATTTAAAGGAACACATTAAAGGAAAAATGCCCTACTATGTACTATTCTTTTAGCACTCTTCAGCTAGCAGTAGCTCATTACCATTGAAGCCATCATGGTTGATGTCTCCCAAAGGAGCCACAGAGAAGCCGAAACGTCCGTAAGCCTGAGTGCCTGATAAGGTCTGCTCAGGTTTTGGGGAGAAGAGGTAACCTTCCTTCTGCAGATAAACATACACCTGGCCCACCTCACGCAGCTTATGTGTGGACAAGTGCTCCATGAAGAGAGGAGCACTGACCAGGATATCATCTCTCCTGAAGTAGTACAAGATTCCACAATTACCAAGTGAATATTCCCATCCAATGACAAAAGATATCATAAAATCAATTAAATATGATTATATAATTGTGTTTAGACACAGGCTTTAGATGTAGTTTACTACTTAAGTACTACTTACACATTAATAATTAATTGAACAAATAACAAATAAATGTTGTATTACATATTATATAATATATATTACAATTATGTATCAGGTAAAATAAGTTACATGTTATTAATACTGTCCAAGTAAATAATACAAACTACTGTACATTTCTGATATATTAAATTATATAATATATTTGATTTCAAATATATTTTTTTTCATTCTTGATGATCATTAATTTATTAACGTATCAAGAATTCCTCCTGACAAAAAATGTTATTTACCCATCACTGTTTATGTCAGTCACAGCTACACAATGGCCAAAGTAGGAAGCTACCTGTGGAGGACAAGTATTGTAGTGCCGGGTGGACTTTATCCAACAAACAAATAAATGAATAAATCATTGTTACGTTGTATATACAGTATATATTAGTGAATCGAAACAAGATCTGGTCTCTAAAAAAACTCTTCAATACACATTCAATACAACTCTTCCAATGCGCTTGTGGCCCAGACTGACAACAGAGAACAGCTGCTATGTTACTGAGGGAGCGATAAGTTAGAAAATTCAAGCACAGGGCTTGCTCACTTGAGATCCCTTTAGAGACATCAGTAATCTGGGGTGAACTGCTCCACTGAAAATTTTGACCTCCAAAAAAAAGAACGTTAGGATGTAAGCATCATTGCAACGCACACAATTATGTATTCTGTTTATAATAATTTTGGGGGAAAACAGAGAAATCCGAGCTTATGGGTGTGTACTTACAGAACCAGCCGTGTTTAGGTCAAGTGGTGCACTGGCTACATAGTCTGGAAGCAAAAGTAAAAATCATGAAATATCTTCTTGGACGTTATACGGACATATTTAAAACAGACAACTTACTGTGAAGGAGGTAATGGTCTCCAAAAGCACATTTCTTAATGTTCGTTCTTACCTGGGATCTTGTCAGCATTGAAATGACCTATTGCCACAGAGTAGCCTGGGAAAGAAATATAGAAACAATGTGCTACTAGAACAAACAAGAACTGGACTTGGACTGGACTGAAACTTTAGTTTCAGCAAAAGTAACACTGTGTCATTAATGAAATATTACACCGTTGTCACTCAGTTTTTTGGATGTCTTACCCTGATATATGTCGTACTCGGACAACGTCTCGGATGATGCTTGCTCATCTCTCACGTTGTGAACTGGAGTGAATGTCATGCCATTGGTCATGATTTTTTCGAGAGGTGCAGTAATGATCTGACCTGGAAGACAATTTGGCTCCTTTAACACACTGTGCCCAAGTGTAGAGAGCTTTACATTGTATTTCGGATCATGTCTTAGTTCAGAGAACATGACCGGATCAGTCCAACTGCCAGAATGAGATCTGAGAGACATGTTAATTTTTCTGGTTATGTAAATTTATGTCTGATTACTGTTGTTTTAGATTTAAAACACACCAGCAGCCAACTGCATCCCGTGAATGTAGGTTCCATAATAAGTCAGTACTTAAAGTCAATCCTACACCATACATTGAAAGTTATTACATTTCTGATGCACCACATATGATTAAGGCGTGCTGTAACTAGCCATACGTAAAGTAATTATAGTTTTAAAATGAGTAAAACCATCACCAGCCAGTCAGTATCTCTATTCAACATAAACATCTGCCTCTCTTGTGAGACATATTAACAAAATCTAAATAGATTGTCCTTTACTGGCTCAAATGATCCATCTATTATTTCCGCAAGTTCAGTGTCCAGTGATCACAGCTCACCAATGTTCTTCCCACATAAAGACATTCTAATGCGCCATACAAAATCAAAACAAAACATGTTTAATTTGGTTTTTCAGTTATAAGATAAGCTATGTTAAAACTATGCTATTATGCTATTATAGTTAGACTGCTAATGCTTTTAGTAGTCTGTAAAGTCAAATATAGTGGACATTTACATTCTAACTAGGCTACAATGGAGCTTATGTTCTACTGGTGCAACCAATTGCAGATGTTGATTTGCACATATTAGTCTCCCATGTCATCTGAGTCACCTGCCTCTGAAAAGTATTTGAAATTTCTACCTTGGAAGAAAAAGCCTCCAGGAGCACCAAGAACCACTCTACCATCCTAAAGCAGCAAAAAAAAAAGAAAAGAAAAAAAGAAAGAAAGATGAAAGCCGTACTAAATCCTGGATTGTACACATGTAGTGCTGTACTGTCATTTCCTTTCATAAAGCCATCAAACTAGAATTGTATTAGAACTGTAAATGTTATCAAGGAAAGTCATGAAGCCTTCATAAATTCAGGACATTTTTCACATGCAATTTTTCTTCTGGAAAGTCAACATTTTGTTAAACAGGAATGGTACCTTAGTGATATCTAAACTAAATCCTGCTTCACAGTAGCGTCTATCTTGAACTGAAAAAAAAGAAAGAAAGAAAGAACAATTCCATCTATAGAAAAGAAAATTCTGTAGTTTGTGATTTGTGTTATGCAATCAAGGGCCTCAGAGTGGAAACCCAATACTACTGAACATATCTAAACATGTCCTTACAGCCTCCTCTATTCTGGTAAGTTTTCTCCACATCATATCCCCTACAGGGGGCATAGTTTGCTTTCTCTTCAGTTAGCATGTTCAGTATCTGACAGTTTCCCACTGGTGTATTCATGGCCTCATCATCGTCCTCAAACACATTCCAGTGGAATAAAGGAGCACAAGCCTGTTTGGGGAAAAAAAATCCACTGAGAATTGATTTAATGTACAGTAAATTACAGTAAACATTTCTGGACATCTGACGCCCATATGTGGTTCTTTCCCAAACTGTTACTGCAAAGTTGGATGCATGCAGTTGTATAGGATGTCTTTGTATGCTGTAGCATTACAGTTTCCTTTCGCTGGAACTAAGAGGCCCAAACATGTTCCAGCATGACTATGTCCCTGTATACAAATCGAGCTCCATGAAGACATGGTTTGCCAAGGTTGGAATGGAAGACCTCGAGTGTTCTGCACAGAGCCCTGACCTCAGCCCACCTGAGCCTATTTGTCATAAATTGGGATGCTGAATGCAAAAATCAGTGCCTGCCCTCACTAATGCTCTTGTAGATAACGCTCCAAAATCTCATTCCAAAATAGTGCAGGTTATTATAAATAAATAAATAAAAAATAAAAAAAAAGATTGCCAATATAGAGATTACTTTGTACAATTAATTATGTACATTTGTTTTTATTCATTCATAAAGTGTGGTTCACTTTATATTGTCAAGAAATAGAAATAGAAACTGAGAACGACCATGTAAAATCTCTAAAACGATGTCTGAGTCATTTGTCTATTAATTAACAAAGCAGATTTCTGAATGCAATGCATTATTTGGTTAATATATTAAGGTACTTTATCTTTAAAACCCTTCATTATAATGAAAACAGGTCTCTTCAAACAGAAAAAATAAACACTTAAATATGAAGCACATGCTCTAGTAATGGGATTTGGGAAAATCTCATTATAAAAAAAGGCAAAAATTGACATTAAAAGGCAAAAAGAATGCTACAAAATATTTCTGCTCACCAGGACATAGTTGTTGTAGGCCCGTACCGTGGCTCCCAACCACTGGTTAGATTTATGAGTCATAAGGAGTTTGTTTTGAAATGAGATGTTTACATCACCTGTGAAAATCAATATAGATATAAAACATCAATAGCTTAAAACATAAATAAAGGTTTTTCATGTACAGATTAAGACCACTCTGAAATTTCCAATAAAATAACTCAAACCCGTGATGTAATTGATCGATCATTTTAGTTTCAAAATTCCAGTATGCAAAATACAAACGGGATTCATCAGATATGCATAGTTATACAAGTTATACACAGCATACAACATCACTTGTCATTATAAGTTGGGGTATCTGCCAGAGGGAATAAAATATGTCTATAAAACGTGATACATCGAAATATTCAGTCTAGATTAGCATAGAAGAGAATGAAATAGTATTTTAGGGTTTTTTATGGAACAGACTGGGCCTCATTTAGCAATATTTTGGTAAGACTGTGTGTTAATATTTGCATGAGCCAAACAAAAAATTTCCATGCATAGGAAATAAAGGGCACAATGCAAAAATACGCTTTCTCACAGGAAGAAGTGAAAGTTATTTTGATTCTTGACTATGCCAATAATAATAATAATAATAATAATAATAATAATAATAATAATAATAATAATAATAAAAACCATCGTATTAGCACATAAAAGGCCAAAATCTGGGGCCAAATTATAAAAAAGGTGAGTCAGATGTGAATTAATGAAATGAAAATAAAAAAATAAACAAAAATATATCGACTGTACCTAGGCGATCATGGACACCCAAAATATACAGAATACACAGAGATACTCTTTATATATTGTCTTTACTCAAAGTAAAGCATTTTGGTGATTCTCAGACAAAAATCCTTCACACCATCCTCCATTTCATGTTAAAAAAAATCGCACGTGTCTGCAGCAAGCAGCTGCACTAGGTTAGTACATAATACACTGATATCCGATACCAGATAGGTCATTTAGTGATCAGTTGGTGCTGGCTCTAAGGAAGTGTTACATAATATTAAAATATGAAATGTTAAATTGTTAAATTGTTGTTTGTAACATAAAAAAACTATTTAAACTTAACAGTGTAAAATGTATATAAAAGTTAAATAACTCATTATTATTTATATGATTTGAAGCCTTCATATGTGTAAATTTACACACTCAGGATCACAAGTACGATGCAAATATTTTTCTGAAATTATGGGATTTTGATTTTTGTGTGTGTGTGTGTGTGTGTGTGTGTGTGTGTGTGAGTGTGTAAATCTTCCCAACTACGGAGTGTTTAAGACATTTAAATTTTTTTAAATCAATCATCAAAAACTTTTTAAAATCACAATTCTACTTAAATAATTTGAAAGTTATTTTAATGTTATATAAAGCCAAAGCTGACCTGATTGGTCGAAGAGCAGTTTTTGACATGCTGGTTCAGATGAATTCCAGGGACAGAGGAAGACAGAACCGCCACGGGAAGGCCCGATGTCGTCTCTTGGCGCACCCACTACAACACTTACACTACAACAAACGACAAAATGTTTCACTGAAACTCCTGCACTATCAAACAAACGGTGACTAAACTGTTGCTCAGGTTGTACCCTTATTCATACAGCTGATCTTTATGCACAGTTTTAGTGAAAAGTTGCATACTAAAGATACACAAGCTGAGAAAGACTGGTACAGTTTAGTAATCTTTTTTTGAGAGTGCGTAGGACACCCTCAGTGGGATTGAATTTTATGATTTCATATAAATTTCTTGCATGATATTCGTCAAATATGATATATCATTGATAAAATAAGCTAACGTCACAATAGCAACACAAGCAAGTCTGTATGCATTTTTTTCTTGTACTTGTTAGATACGTTAGATAGTTGGACTGCATTAAATGCAAAACTACACCCAAAAAAATATATATTTTGCTGCATTAATGTTGAGTGGAAAATTACTGAAACACTAAATATAATGTTTCTACTTACCTTTGGCTGCTGTCCTGAAAAAAGTCCACAGAAAAGCCAAAGTAACTCCCTTCTGGCCCAGAAAACTCTTTGTAATTGGTCAGATCCAGGTTAAAACTATTGCCCTGATGTGGGAACAAACTTGCTGTGAAACATAGAGCAAAGCTGAAAAGACCATTGCTTATTCCCGCCATTCTTTCTGCTTTCTGCTCATTACTGGACGATGGTGTTGGATATGAGAAGCTTCCTCATTGTGATATGTTGTGTAATGTATGTGCTTAGTGGCATACATGCTGCTTAACCTTGATGAACTTTTTTTGTTCTTGACAACAGTGACTAATATATTTGTAGTTTCCTGTCTGTGTCACTCTGTTTCCTGTAGTTAAAAACGAGGACACAGTCCATGCTACTTTGCAAACCTTTATTAGACAATGACTAAGCTGTGGTACAATGTGAAAATATTTTAGAGTGATACAGTGGGATGCGAAAGTTTGGGCAACCTTGTTAATCTTCATGATTTTCCTGTATAAATCGTTGGTTGTTACG
>JAQMCW010161675.1:0-11668 GCA_030068335.1 Chrysichthys cranchii | reverse complement strand
TTTAACTAATCAAATAAAAGAACATTTGAGATGTTGAAGTTTCAAACAAACAGGAAAAACAACAAATTATAAACATATTTCAACCTGGTTACATAAGCTAGGCTAAGTGGTTCAACACAGCTGTTCGACTTACAATATTTTCGACTTATATAATGTATATACGTATATTAGAAAATATATCTTCCTATTGTTTGTTTAGAAGATTGTAATTATTGTGTAAAGTTTCTTTTATACAATGATCATTTAATTTTGCTCGCTTTTACCACGACTGTGCAGTCCTGTGTATTTATTTTCTCTGTGAGGGGATGATATCTTTTACAGTGTAACCAAAAGGTTGTGTTTTATGCTCCCCAGACCCGAGCAGTCAGTATGGCCTCCTGCACTGGCCTGGCACACTGTAAAGTGGCGCTGGCATTTGCGGTCATTTTTGACCTAGTGGGAGTGATGGTGTTGCTCGTGGGAATTTTCGTTCCTCTGGAGATGAAAGGCAAAGACTTTGGGGACTTGTTAGTGTACACTGGAGTTCTTCTGGTGCTGATATCCCTTATTGGCTGGGTGATGTGGTACAGCGGAAACATCGAAGGCTTGACTCAAAGCAAGGAGATGGGCCACATCGGCAACGCAGTGGACCGCATTGCACGCACGCTCAGCCGCAAAATGCGCACCCACCGTGGCCGCCAGGGTCCCTGAAGCCGATCGGCAGAAGCTGCATAGGTAATTTCACTTTAGCTACATCATTTTATTGGTTTTCTTTTTAGGTTAGCATAAAAGTTTGTGAACCCTAGAGTTTTTCTTTATTTCTGCATCAATATGACCTAAAACCTCATCAGATATTCATGGCAGAGAACCCAATTAAACAACCAAGACAAAAGTATGACACAAGATATTTATTTCCTGAGGGAAATGAACCGAGATTACATACCTGTGAGTGGCAAAAGTATATGAACTCTAGGGTTGGAGAAATTCGAGTCAGGAGTTTTCAATCAGTGGGACGCCAGTGAGGTATTGAGTGGGCGCCCTGTTTTATTTAAAGAACAGGGATCTATCAAAGTCTGATCTTCAGAACACATGCTTGTGGAAATGTCTCATGGCATGAACGACGGAGATTTCTGAGGACCTCAGAAAAACCGTTGTTGATGTTCATCAGGCTGGAAAAGATTACAAAATAATCTCTGAAGAGTTTGGACTCCACCAATCCACAGACACACGGATAGAGGGAATTCAAGATCATTGTTACCCTCTCCAGGAATGTACAACTAACAAAGATCACTCCAAGAGCAACGTGTGTAATAGTCCATGATGTCTCACAGGAACCCAAGGTAACTTTTAAGCAACTAAAGGCGTCTCTCACACTGGCTAATGTTAATGTTCATGAGTGCACCATCAGGAGAACACTGATGAACACTGAACTCCAGAAAGAGCATTGCTTCCGGTTTACAGTTTGCTAAAGATCACATGGACAAACTGGAATTCAACTGGACAAAACACTTTTGAAGATGGATGAGACCAAAATAGAACTTTTTGGTTTCTGTGAAACGTTATATCTGGAGAAAGGAAATCACTGCATTCCTGCATAATAACCTTATTCCATCTGTGAAACGTGGAGGTGGTAGCATCATGGTTTGGACCTTGGACGGCTTGCCATCTTTGATGGAACCATGAATTCTGCATTATACCAGTGAATTCTAAAGGAAAATATCAGGGCATCTGTTCGCGAACTGAATCTCGAGAGAACGTGAGTCACGCAGCAAGACAACGACCCTAAGCACACGAGTCGTTGTACCAAAAAATGGTTAAAGGAGAATAAAATTAATGTTTTGGAATGGCCACGTCAAAGTCCTGGTATACCAGATACAAAAACAAAGGTTCACATACTTTTGCCATTCAAAGATATGCCTTAGGGGATCATTTTCCCCAATAAATCCATGACCAATGATGATATTTTTGTCTCATTTGTTTAACCGGGTTCTCTTTAGCTACTTTTAGGACCTGTCTGAAAATCTGATGATATCTTAGGTCATATTGATGCAAGAAAATGTTGTTTTCTTCGCAAACTTTCAAGCACCAATGTGTATCTTTATCAGCAAAGCAGGAATGACATGAATTTAAAAAAACAAAACAATGCACTGTTCATTTTTGTGTCTCCTCTGGGTTTTTTTTTATTCCCTCGTGCCATCACTTGCAGGTTCCATGAGAAGTTGTGAAAGCTGTAATTATGCAACCCAGCCCAACCAAGCCGTGAGGGACCTGTACATCACTCACCTGTTACTCATTAATGTTACATAGCACATGAGAACATTTAGGCATACAGGGTGTCTGGATTTTACACCACCATGACACACGCTGACTCGCGTCATGTATTGCGTATCGTTCCATTTCAACTGCAGTAAAGTACTGCGTTTCATACTTTAATTTAGAACAGCTCGCATTTCAATGTATGTTTCTTCTTTGTCCGTTTACACGACAAGTCAAACACGTCTATCTTTAACTCTACAGTGTGTATTAACGTGATATTTCAAAGTCGTCCTAGGCACATGAGAGTCAAGTGATTTTAACGCTAACGTTATTCTCAGTATTGTGTAACTGCTCTGGAATAGCGCCTGAGAGAAGATGGATTTTAGAAAGCTCTAAAAATGTAAATCTGGTCCTTTAAAAAATACACACGTCTCCATTTCAGACCGCAGTTAAAGCCTGGCTGAAAAATCTACAATGTATATAAACACAATATTTTGTTAATGCAATTATCAACTGAGTCAATTTAGAATTTTTGACTAATAAAGTCTTGTTTTGTGAATTCTTCTTATACCTCTCAGGCTGTTCCTTTGTTTTTTTATTTCTTTTATTTAATTCTTCCCCTGCCATCCAGCGTTCCCGGTTATAAGACAGCTTCCAGGTGGGGTGGCTCAAGGTTAACACATGCTTCCTCTGAGATGTATGAAGACAGACGCATGCATGTAAGCTCATCTTTTCAAATTAGTTAAAAGAATCACAAAGGTAAATGTTACACGCTCAGAGGAAAGTGCTGTCTACCCTCTTCCACATACCCGAGCTCATGATTGGCTAGTGTCATTTTGCTCCCAGACACAGATGGCTGTGGAATCATTGTGGTTCAAACTTAGGACGGGACTTTTCTGCTGAGTCGCTTGAAAACTGTGCTGCTTCTCTGATTTATCCCAAGTCTGCTCATGACTGTGGTTAGGACATATAAACATGATGTACATATTATTACAGGTGCTCCCCTAGATACGATGGCCCGACTGATGATTTTTCAAAGTTACGATGATGATTGCGATATGCTAAAAATGGTATAATATTTAGAAAATATTTAAGATTCGCGGGTAGGCATTGCTGGCAGCGCATGAGGTACAATACGTTCGGAGGACACCCAGAAGTACGTGGATGACACCCAGATGTACGCGTCACTCGTCTTGCGTGATGCCTCACTCTCTCTCGTAACTCACGGAATTAACCTGTGTATCGGTGTACTGTACAGTGCATTCCTGCGTGTTTTTTTTTTTTTTGTGTGCTTCAAGGGCTAAATTTAATTCAAAAGCATGTCTTCTAAACGCCCAGCATGTCTCCAACAGGAAAAGACTCCTGGGTAGGCTAGGCTAAGCTAGGCTAAGAGACCAACGCTACCCAAGCTAGGCAAAGCAGTGGTCTACAACAATTGGCATACAATATTTTCCACTTACGATGGGTATAGCGGAATGCATCTCCATCGTAACATGAGGACTACCTATATTCCTCATTGGGTATTTATTTTTGGGGTGAAAATATTTCATGATTATATGTCCTGGATTGTTGTTTAATGTTCTGTTGCCAGCCTAAGGTTTTGTTATTTTGTACAGCAAGAAATGCTTCATTTTCTCCTTTCCTCAGATTGGCATGGTTGGCTTGCTTTGGTGAGGGTGAGACCATCACTGTGGTATTAAGAAAACAAACTCTTGGCATGTCTATGAAATGAATTGGCTATCAATGACAAACATGCAGGTATTTAAGGTCTCATTCCACTTGGTCATGGAACCACATTCATGCTTTTCGGCTGGTTTGCAGGTTTCCAGGAACCCTTGTGAATATTCATGAACTGTAAATGTGGCAGGATATGCAATTCCAAACCCACTGCCTATAAATGAGAATGAGCCCAAATTGTGGAGAATATAAATTAAATGCTCTGTCCGAAGGACTGGCATAAGGTCCTGCTACAAGTGTTCTTCAGTTTGGGGTTTTATACGAATATGGACGGTGTTTGACAAAATACCATAACACATTGAATGCATGTACGGCATTGCCTTTGTCAATAATTCTACATTTGACTGGAGATGATCTGTTAGCCATATGTCGGGTAGGACAGGTTGGAATTAAGTCTTGGATTATGTTGTTCTGGTGAATTATAACAAGTATTAAAATGTTAAAGTGGTCTAGTCAAAGTCCTGAAAAGGGCAGTTCCTAGTCAAAAAACAATATTGTAGAGGAGAGTACGCCAAAATTTCTCCGCAGCCATGTGAACGACTGATCTCCTGTTATAGGAAGGGTTTGATTGCAGTTGTTTGGTGCTAAAGCTGGCCCAACCAATTATTAAGCTTAGGGGGAAATTACTTTTTCACACCGGTGATTCAGGACTTGTGTCACATCCGCACCTGCACGCAGATTCCTCTCACACAACCTGCCACTCCTTGAAACCCACACTCCCAGCCTCCCATTTGCACCTATACCCACCGACACACTCCCGGACTCAATATCCCAAGAACACTTGCCCGATGACATCATGGACACGGAGGCCTACAGCCAACCTGGCTCCAATGTGGAAATGGACTCTGATTCCCAGGAGGAGATGGACGTAGGCAAAATGGTGGAGTTTTGATTGAGACCAGGTCAGTTTCACCCTGCCCAAAAACACTCACTCACTTGTCTTCTGCCGCTTAATCCTGTTCAGGGTCATGGTGAGGAAGCTGGAGCCAATCCCAGCTGACATCGGGCGAGAGAGAGGCGGGGTTACACCCTGGGCAGGTCGCCAATCCAGCGCAGGGTGACACACAGAGACAGACAACCATTCACACTCACATTCACACCTACGGGTAATTTAGAGACACCAATTAGGCTAATCCCTTCTGTGCATGTCTCTGTGCTGTGGGAGGAAACCGGAGTACCCGGAGGAAACCCACACAGAGATGGGGAGAACATGCAAACTCCACACCGAACCCAAAATGTATGTGAACAAGCACTGAACAAGATGTCATCTTTAATAAAGCTTGGTGGTACTAATGAAGGTAACATACATTAATATGGCGAAAAGTTTGCAGACACCTGACCATCACACCCAAACGTGCTTGTTGAACATACCATTCCAGATAGAATCCTTCTTCGTTGTTATAAGAAACCCTACTCTTCTGGGAAGAGTGATATTTAAAACTATGGACAGGGAAAAAAGTAGAAATTCGACTGGGAAACAAACTTGATTTCCTACGTTGCCTTTCAGGCCTTCTGTATACATCCTATTCCGTCCTTCCTTCCTTCCTTCCATCTTTCCTTCTTATATTTTCTCAGCATATGTCATCATCCCCTTCATCACCTTCCTTCTCTAATCCATCCTTTATTTTGTCCATCTCTCTCTCACAGTCTTCACACCCCTGCATGCCACACCCTCCTAACAGCACCGGTCCCTCAGAGTTCATTCCTTCTGTCATCACCCCAGGTAGAACCTCCTTCCTAGAGGGCCATGAGGTGTTGATCAGTTTCCCTTGCTGGCAGTGCTGAAGAGGAAGGTTGATAGAGTAGATGCTGCCACTAGCACCGCCCATGATTATGTCATCGTAAGGGGGGGCATGGCTGGCAGCCTCTTCCAGGCAAATACGAGCTCGGTGGTTCATCTCAATCACCATCTTGGTGTAGGAGTTGAGGGTGAAGACAGCTGCAGCCATGCAACAGCTGAAAGAAATCCAAGCCAGACTGGAAATAAAAGGTAGCTGAGTGTTCATGTTAAACCAAACAAAATGGAGAATATTATTCTCATGCCATTAGTTTCATCATGAATGTTTAAAAGAGAAGGAGACAAAAAAGTTTGAGTTTACGTAAATGACCAGCCGTAGTCCCAGGTCTGCGGTCTCCAGTCTTTGGGACCGATGCTCACAGTCAGCTGAAATACTGTAGTGTACATCATGTGTGCTACCATCCCCAACATTCCTGCAAGAGAGACAATGGCATGAAAATTCATTCTTTCATTCATTTTCCATGCCACTATTTCCTGTTTAGAGTCATGAAGGGAAACTGGAGCCAATCCCAGCTGACTTCGGGAGTGATGCACCCTGGGCCGCTGGGATACATCAAGTGGCCGCAGGGCCAACACATTCACACCTACGGACAATTTAGAGTAGACAATTAACCTAATCCCCTCTGTGCATGCCTTTGGACTGTGGGAGGAAACCAGAGTACCCGGAGGAAACCCGCACAGACACGGGGGGAGCACATGCAAACTCCACACAGAAAGACCCGAGTTGGCCGCTGGGCTTGAACCTGGACCTTCTTGCTGTGACAGGACAGTGCTAACCACTGCACCACCATGCCACACAGCATGAAAATAAAAAGACCATAATTAAACTTTGCCCAGCATTATACACTACATACCAAAAGTATGTGGACACCCAATTTCCTAAACTCTTGCCACAAAGTTTGAAGCATGGAATTTTGTGAGCTATAGCATTAAGATTTCCCTTCAGAGGCACTAAGAGGACCAAATCTGTTCCAGCCTCTGTATACAAAGTGAAGTTTATAAAGATATGGTTTGGTAAGCCTGGTGTGGAAAGATCTGAGTGTCCTGCATAGAACCTTGAGGTCAACTCAACCCTACAGAATGCCTTTGGGATGAACTGGAAGTGGAGCCTCCTTGACACCCGTGGCTTCAGAACTATCTTTGCCATGTACTGGCACAGAATTTTTTTCTCACAATCCTACTAGCATTAGGTTGAAGCGACCCAAGCGCTCTAACTGCCCTGTTGTTGGTCGCACACATCCTTACATTGACCCCCAGCCTCAGAGGACAGAACAGTTTCATTAAGAGTGGATTAAGTTTATTTTTGATGGCAACATCCTAGCTTAAGTGGGCAAAACCCTGTTCTTGTGAGCTAACCACTTTGTGTCTGAGTGACTTATCAACCTAGGCCACTATAACGCAAGATTAGCAGTGAAATTGCTCCTAAACGAGGGATCAATACCCAGTATCTGTGGCAAAACTGCAGATCAGGGAAATGCACTATATGCATTTAAAAAAAGATAATTACGCTACGTGATTCTTTGGCTGTTTGGCATAAGCTAGCACTAACAGCAGAGGTAATAGATGTATACTAACGTTCTACAGAGTTATCAGCATTAGTTGCTGCAGGATCCAAAATTAACACTATAAGTTTGGTTGTTAAATGTCTGTACATTGAACTTTATCTTACTAAGGGGTTAGCGGGGATAGTGGGGTTAGCATATTGTGCTAGGGGGGAAAATATGCTTTACGTCCATCTGTAATTTGGCAAACGGGCACGCTTTGCAGTGTGTTGGTATGTTCGATAGTGTGTTTGGTGCTGTTGGAATGAGCAGAGACATGACCTCCTGTTGAATTGTGTGCGTTCAGGCTTCTAGTTGCCATGGTGGCACAAAGCCATACTCTCGTCAGTTCACCCTGTGGAACAGGGGGGTGTGGAGAGCAGTGGCTCATTATCATTTAAACGAACAAGCGCTAAAACTGGCCGTTCTGAACAGGACTGTTTAGACAGGGTGAGAAGGAGCTGTGGTGCTTTATCCTTGTAGTATTTTGACCAAACCTCATCATAGACATTTCCTTAAGACCCCAGGGAACTGTGTCAACTTGGGGGGGGGAAAGGGCATAAGAAGTCTCCTTTAAACTGAACACAATGTCTCACCTGAGAGAACGGTGCAAATGGCAGCAAAGGCATTGATCTTGAGTGCATGCATCTCCTTATTTAGGCAAAGTAACAGTAACTCCATCCACATCATAAGGAATCCCATGGCCAGCAGAGTGATATACATGAACTCTGAGAACAAGGAGAGCCAAAGAACCCCTGAACATACAAAAGACAGACATGTAAGATTATGACATTTTGCTTTATTGTTGGTATAAATCCACTGCTGAAAACAATTATAGTAATTAGTTACTTTATTGGTAACTTCAAAAACCCATTCTGGTTGTATGACGGAGAATCAAAAAATAAAGGCAAAATACATTTAATGGTTTTAACAGAAGTAACTGTGAGAAACATTTCACTTTTCCACACAGCCCCCATGCAAGATGACGCATTTGTCGTCTCGTTCAGAAGACGTTTTTCTTCTGCTCCCAAAGCCAGGTGAGCCCCGCTTCCTTTACTTCATCATCAGAGGTGAATCTGCGACCATGCAGCGCCTCCTTCAGGCGACCGAAGATGTGATGATGGGTCAGCACCAGATCCGGGCTGTAAGGAGTACGTGGAAGATGTCAGAACCCGAGCCGTCACGCTGTCTCTACTGTCCCTGCTGCTGTATGAGGACGTGCACGGTCATGGTGCAGCAAGACTGCATTCTTCTTCTTTTGACACGAATTGCAGGTTTAAGTTCATTTCGTAGCAACGCACAGGACTTTACTCCATTCACCGTTTGCCCATGAGCTTTGCCCATTATGGCAAATGCAGATCCATAGCTGATATTCATATGTGCGGCCAACTGAGATACCATCCGTGGGTCTTCTCTAATCAAGGCATCGGCCCCATCGATGTGCTTTTGTGTGCACGATGTTGATGGGTGACCAGAACGACCTTCATTCGTTACATCATTTCTTCCTGCTTTAAACCTTTCCACCCAGAACCTTTTGTGGATTCTTGGTGCTATGTCCATACTGAGCCACCATCCGATGGACAATTCTCACAGGTTTCACGCCCTCTGCTTAAAGAATGCACACTATGACATGTTGGTATTTGATGGAGGATATTATAGAAGTGAAAGGGAGACCAAATCTGGAATGGGATGTCCAACATGCACATATGATTGTTATGATCAGGTGTCCACAAATGTCTCGGATTATAATGTATTGTATTTTGTTGCAGGGTCTTTACTTTGGCAAAATGCCTGCCCTTTGGTTACATTGGATACATATGGGCTTGCATTCAGGGTCCAAGGATGGGGTTCCCTTCATTTTTGCCTGTATCTTCTCTGACTAATGGTCTTCCTTCTGTGCTTCTGTTTGGTCCTACATCCCGTGTAGTCTCCTCAATTCAGTCTTAATTGTTCCTATGCTCTCAAGTGGAAACTGTACCTCAAACGATTTGCACTCCATCATCTGGATCTGGTCATTTCCTGGAGTACTAGTATTCTTGCACTGATATCAAGGCAGTGGAAATTTCCCATATACTTTGAAGATCTATGTGGTAACCATTACAAGTATGGATGGCATCTCATGTACTCATAAAGCATCCACACATTTTCTCAACAAACAAACATCACACGCTCAACTACAGTGCTCTTCAAAGTTGGTGCTATAGGATCTCACCCATGGCCTGGAGTCCTTTAAGACAGTGGTGATCAACCCTGTCCCTGGAGCTTGACCTCCGTGAAGACTTCACTTCCAATCATAATTATTCCCACCTGACCATCTAATCGTAGCCTTAAGTCTTAAGGTAGATAGATATCCAGGAACTGGGTTGGTGACCACTGCTTTAGACCTCCCCTTATAAGCTCTTGCAGGATACTGCGGTGAAATGAGTATCTCTACAGACTGACCGTCTTACTGGCCACCACTTAAGCAAAAAAAATAAAATCTGGGAGAACTGCATGCTTTGGAGCTGGAAGCCTACAACAAGCTCATGGTTGACCCTGGGTTTTGTTAACTAATCAACTGACCTAGCTGAGTGTTCTTGCTATGTTCAGTTCCCCCCAATTGTGCTATTTGGACACAAGGTCCATCCCCCTGGGGACACCCAGCCCCTAATGTGACATGCAACTCTAAGAGGCATGTCTTCTCCTTATGAGCACTTCATAAACGCATGATGCTTCAGGAAGTCTGCACTGTGGCTACCTGGGCATTACGGTGAACCTTCTCCAGGTTGCATTAGGAGATCATCTCCAAACATCTTTCCAGTCAGCCCTAAAACGGGTTGGTTCTTTGTGGCATTATGGAAAATGTTACCCAGGTGATATGTACTGCCAGGAGGGTAATAAGATTGAAAAATAATGCTCGGTACATATGTAGCTGTGGATGTATGAACTTCAGCAGAACTTGGTGAACTTGGTCACTTCATTGTTTTGGTGATGGTAATGGAATGCATGCGCACGCATAACAGGTGATATTCATCACTCCTTCCGTTCACTGAAAATAGTCCCATGTGTGTTTACCTTGTGCTTCTCCAGGAGTCAATTCGATGAAACTTCGACATTTCTCTCCTAAAAAAGAAACAACATTATGTCCTGGTTTAATTTTCAACCCATTTAAATTGTAATTACTAAATAGTGTTGTTTAATTTCATTAAAAATTCGCATTAGGATGCATGAGTTTAGCAAAAGAAATGAATGCACAATATAAAGCAAAGTTTAAACAGACGTGCTTTAGACTGATTTATTGGGTAATCATGCATCGAGTTTTATTCTTAATGTTAGCTGTCTGAAAAGATGGCATGGACATTCTTTTCTTCCTTTACTTGACTTTGTTCAAGCACAATGTTTGTTATTGCTTAAAGTTGATATATATATATATATGGTTATGAAAACATGTCTTTTTGTACATATAATGTCAAACAACTAATTTGAAGTGGATATTCTGTGTGCACTGGAGGTATATTAAATCACAATTCAAAAGTAAAAGAATACTTATTTCCACTCACTGTAATAATAATAATAAGAAGAAGAAGAAGGAGAATTACAAATTGCTATCTAAGAGTCAAAAACTTTCAAAACAGATTTTTTAATTATCTCATATCACTTTTTATTTAAACACAATAATATGAATAAAATAGCCATTATAAATAACTTTTTTTCTTTTTTTACTTTAATGAACTTGTCGTACAAGTGTGCAGACCCTGGCCAACAAGGGGAAAGGAAGTCTGCATGATTCATACCTTCACCACTATGGTGTTTCTCACAAGATATCCAGAAGCCGGTGTGAAAGTATCGAAACATGTATTTGTCATCGCCTGTTTCCCAGATATAGTGGACGGCATTGGCCAGCTTCTTTGCCTTCATCAGGACTTGCTCCTCCTTCTGCTTTGGGGAAATTGTCACATTGGACTCCGGCTTTTTGGGGTCTGGAGTTGGGCTCTCTACGTGTTAGGATTTGTGGTGGAGATGGAAAGAGAGGAAAAAAACATGTGGAACACATGGAGATATATAGCTTTTCCATGCCTCATGGTCCAGTTTGAAGTTTCGATTTTGCTTAGGGTTAGGGTTAGCTAGCCCTAATCCTAACCTTAACCCAACCCTAACCCTAACCCTTGCACTACAGGTTTACATTTTTTCCCCTTTCACACACTACATATAAGCATTACAGCATTTTAAAGACAACCGCTTAACAGGTTATCCGTAGCAAAATAAAGAAATACATTGAACAAAATGCAAATATTTTAATGATTTACAGACGTGGACAAAATTGTTGGTACCCTTCTGTTAAAGAAAGAAAAACCCACAATGGTCACTGAAATAACTT
>JAQMCW010161596.1:0-11673 GCA_030068335.1 Chrysichthys cranchii | reverse complement strand
ATCCCTCACTTCAATTGAGATCAGGGAGATGTGTAAAATGTGGGAAAGAGTGCAAAACTTTGTAGAAAAGCACCACCTGAATAAGGCTGCAGCAGTGCGAGTGATAAATCTGTTTGACAATGCAATGTCGCATTTCCGCAAAATCCTCAAAAGGAGGCATAAGCAGCCATCATTGAATAGTTTCCTTGTTAAAGTCACACGAAAAGACAAAGATCCCAGTGAAGCAGTGATTGTGAGTTGTAGTGAATGTCAAAAGCCAAAAGTGAAAGTCCTCTCCCCTCTCCCTCACAGCAGTCACGATTCTTTTTAAAAGGTAAAGTGCAGGTTATGTTGTTTTTGTCAGTTGTGGTGGGGTTGAATAACAAGAAACAGAAACTTAGGCAGAACTGGAGAAAGCAAACACAGGAACAGTAAGGTCAGTGAACCAGGAAGTAGTCTTTAGGGCACGAGTTCTCTGACATGCACCGCTATTGGGAGTGCTCAACACCGAGTGCACTCCACGCGGGCAAATTCATGACACTTTTATGTACTTTTACTTTATATTTCGTATTAATCATTTACTTCGCAAGCAAATACTGTTAGTGCGTGTGTTCACTCATATAGTCAACATCCAGGCTAGCACATACTGTTAGTGCGTGTGATCACTCATCTGTTTAATGACAATGCAATGTGGTATTTCCGCAAAATCCTCAAAAGGAGGCAAAAGCAGCAATCATTGGATAGTTTCCTAGTTAAAGGCACAAGAAAAGAAAAAAGATCCCAGTGAGCCGACAGACTGCAGTGATTCCGTGAGTTGTAGTTAAATTAACACACAATCTTCCTGCTCTCTCATCTCTCCTGCTCTCGGTCATGGATCTGTCCACGTGGAGTGTGCGTGTGGCACATCCGTTTCGGGCACTCCCAATAGTGGTGCATGCTGCCATGCTTCTTGTTATTCAACTCCACCACACCTGACAAAAACAACATAACCTGCACTTTACCTTTAAAAAGAATCGTGGCTGGTGTGAGGGAGAAGGGAGAGGACTTTCACTTTTGAGTTTTGACTTTCACTACAACTCACAATCACTGCAGTCTGTCAGCTCACTGGGATCTTTTTCTTTTCATGCGGCTTTAACAAGGTACTTTTAACATAGCTGCTTTTGCCTCCTTTTGAGGATTTCGCAGAAATGCACCATTGCATTGTCAAACAGATTCATCACTCACACTGCTACTTATTCAAGTGGTGCTTTTCTACAAAGTTTTGCACTCTTTCCCACATTTTACACATCTCCCTGATCTCATTTGAAGTGAGGGATTCCCCAGTCTTTTTCTATGTGAGCACGGATGTTGACTATACAAGTGAGCCATAATCCCACAGTGAGTGAGAAAGAAAAGTTGTGATCACGTGAGGCTCAGCAGACAAAGCATATGCAATAAGAGTAGTATGCATGACATCGCTCATTAATCAAATCATCACAGTGGTACCTTGACTTACAAGTGTCGCAACTAACAAGTTTTTCAAGGTATGAGCCGATTTTTTGCTTTGAGTTGAGACCTAAAATTCAAGTTACGAGCCAGCTTCATATACCCCACAGCTAGTTGGTCCAAAGAAAGTGAGTGCGAAGGACAGTGCTGAGAGAAAGAATCAGATGATGCAAATTGAATTAAAGAAAGAAATTAGCGAAAAACAAGACCAAGGTGTGCATGTAGTCGACTTGGACATACACCATACTGAAGCTGAAGGAGTCAATAAAGGCTATAACACCAGCCAAGGGCGTTAAATTCATTTCCTTAGTTTCAGACTTTATTCAAAATAAACACCCAGAAAAAAGTTGCAACTGGGTGTGTGACGGCGCTATTTAATGACATGTGCCTAACTATTTCAGAGCCATTGTGAAAGGGAGAATGAAACAGACCTCATTGGACAGGTTTTTTTTATCAAAAACCCCTGCTGATGAAAGTGAGGAAAGCGTGGCGAAAAGGGCAAAAATCAGTGAATAAGATTCAGTTATTCAGTTGAGCCTTTCTCTTCCACCTCCATCAGCATCTTCAAGTCGTCTGATCTCCAAGGTAAATTCTACATCTACTTCTACTTAATAAAACCAGTTTATTGCAGTACATTCTATTGTATTGTGTTTTTATACGATATTCATTATTTATAAGTACATTTTTCTTACTTAAAAACATGTAACAAAAACTGTGGTATTTTGGAGGGCGGTCCGGAAGGGATTAATTGCATTAATTCATTTCAATGGAGAAAATTGATTTGACACGTGAGAAATTTGAGTTACAATCTCTGGGACGGAACGAATTAAAGGGGCCCTTCCACGAGAAACCATTTAATCCTTTTTGTTTTTGAAATACGATAGATCACTCTGAGTTGCATATGCATGCTGCACGTGAAAATGTGTAAATACCCCCATTGTCTGCATTATCCAATAAAAAAAATATTAGGGTTGCACTGATACCGATACCAGTATCGGGCCAATACTTTGCTAAAATACTCGTACATAAATTGCCAATACCATGCACCGATACCACTCCTATTTCACAACATCGAACTGATCGCTCTACTAGGCAGGTGTGATTTGTTGTCCTACCTGACTTCAATATCTAGGGGGAGACAATGAGCCGGAAAGTTAACGGAGATGCTATCAATAAGCTAGTGTGACTCAAGACCATGGAGCAGGGCTGTGTGCTTAACTTGGGTACGTGCGTATTTATGCTAATCGCGGCGGGTAATCTGCACCCCACCTCTGTTCCAAACTTTTCTGGTTGCGCAATCGCACCCCCCAGTAAAACCACTCCGATTGCCTGGGTTACTGGTTTTTTCCGGTATTCACGTTGATGACGTGTTCAAGGACACGTAGCGGAAGAGGCAGACCCAATTCGGCTCAAAAAATAAAAGAAAAATGGATTTTCCACACAGCCTGCATTAGCGGAGTCATTTTGCAAGCTAGTGATCTGTGAAGGGTTAAAAATCTGTTCTCTGTTCAAAGTCGGGATGATTTTTGGCGGGATGATGAGTCGCAACAGCAGTCGTGATCATAATTTCCGGTAAGTGCACCATGTCTCATAGTTGTGCTTACTGTTTAGTTGACTGTGTTAGCTATACAGCACATTACATTTTCTGGTCATATTTACACTTTGTCTGATGTGATGACACTGGCTTACAGAAGGCCTTTTTTGTTCAAACCAGAATGATTAGTTTATTGTTGGCCTGGAATAGCTTTCTGTTAATCACAATTAATATTAATCGAATATGAAAAATTCGTCGATGACAATTTTATTGGTCGAGGAGTCGCTTATTTATATTTGGTCTCAAACGGCTCATCTGAATTCAGGTAATTCCCCTCCACACCACTAGAGTTTGCTGTGCACATCCTGCTGGCTACCCTCTCTCTTCCTAATGTTTTTGGAAACGATGTTGACCAATGCTATCCACACGCGATTTACATGCGCGAGCAGCATAACACTTGTAATGCTATTGCAGTGCTTCTCAAATAGTGGGGCGCGCCCCAGTGTGATGCCGGGGGGGGGGGGGGGGGGGGGGCCCCGGGGAAATATGCTTTTTTTTTTTGCCGTACTACGAGCATGCGCGCGCACACACAACACAGAGCAGGAGAGAAGTGCAGAAAGCAAGCCCCCCCCCGGTCGCAGGCTTGGGGGGCGCAGCGCACAAAACACAGATAACAGCGGTAAACTCAGGATGACCTCCCGGGAAAATCTAACACAGACAGACACACACACAGCATGGCACCGGAGACAGTGTATTTCATTATGTAGCGTAGCAGCCTAGTCCTCTGACTTAAATGGAAAATTGAATTTTGTCTTTTGCCATCTTGCCTGTAATGGATTGGTTTCAGTTTGAATTCTATGAGTAAGAGAAGTGTACAACACATTCAGTGTTTGATGTTTTGTATATATACATTTGCACTGTTAATACTGCGAATACTAACTGGAAGTGGAAGGGCCTATCGTATTCATATTTAGCCTATATATTTTCTTTTATATTGATATATTTATACTTTGAGAATCTCAGTTTTATAGTACTGTACTTTTACTTTAATACCTTTTATACTATATTTGGAACGTGGAAGACATTCTCCCATTTTGTAATGACACTATTTTATTTAGTAATATATATTTATGTTTATTTTTGTCACGATAGAGGTTAAATTTTATGTTTTGGCCCTTGAATTTTGTTCAAAATAAAATGAACACAAATTGCAACTGCCTGATTTTTTTTTGGAAATTAGTCATTTAGATTAATCGACTAATCGAAAAATTAGTCGAAAGATTAATTATTAGAAAATTAGTCATTAGTGGCAGCACTAATTAATAATTTAGCCTTAGTAGGCTTGTTGTAATCTGCAAAAGAGAAAATTAAACCTGCCTCCAAATTGATTACACTTTCATGGAAATCCAGTTTAAGAAATATCGGTATCGGTATCAGCAAGTACACAAATAAAAATACTCGTACTGGTTTGTAAAAAAGTGGTATCAGTGCATCCCTAAAAAACATTGATCGAAAAATGAGTGAATCAGAAAAAGCATGGCCAACTGACGACAGTTGGCCAATTAGTATTCATGGCCTCACCCACCTTGGCTTATGACCGCCAACGGGAAGACAGTTTTGATTTTGCGGTAGAGTAGAGGAGCAAGTTGAAAACATGGTGGAACATGTTCGTGTCTGTGCTATCACATGCAATAACACATCAACATTGCATGTGTTGTCCAAGGAAGAAGAACTCAGGAAGAAATGGTTGGAATTTGTCTTTAGAAACCAGAACTAACGTAGCATTATACTTCGCTGGTGGTGTTCTAATCATTTCGACCACCGTGACTTTTCCAACTTTGGCGCCTACAGTAATGGCTTTGTATCGAGGTTGTAATTAAAACCTGGATCTGTACGGTCACGACGTTCAACCACCAGCACACAGGCTGCAAGTAAAAAAATAAACTTTCCCACTCAAGGTCTTTGTTACAAAATAGCATGTTCAAATTCTCCACGTTAGCACGCATGAAATGGACACAAGCTAGGCTTTCACACTCGTATAGTCACGAACATAGCGATTTCCAGCGAGTTGTAATTCCAAATCATTCATTTTATGCGCCAGAGATCAGGCATTGGTGAGATACAGGCTCGGTAGAGGTGGCTTGTGTGGTTGTTTCTTTAGCCTTAGCATAGCGCGGATCTGCGGCTCGCTTCTGCCTCCGACTGTGGTGCCTCCTAGACCCGACAACAGTCCACAGTGAGCCCGCTGGTCTCGCTATGAAGTCTTAGGAGCACACTAGCCCGCTAGCTGCTACCCAGAGATTTAGCTTGTTAAACCTGTTATCATTGAAAACCATTGAGAAGCACAAACGAGGAATGCAGTTATATTGATTAATGTATTTTTACTGAGTTTCCATTATTTCTTATGGGAAAACCCGCTTTGATATACGAGTGATAGCACTATTATAATTCGTGGTTGAACCAGCTGAGCTAAGGAGCACAAGCCTGGTGCTAATGCTAAGGCTAAGCTAGCGGTCCATTGAAGGCGTTTTAATTAGACCATCGATTCCCTCCAAAACGATGGGGAATGTTAATGCACTGACAGACAAGATGGACGAGTTGTCTGCACTTACCAACCAGCGTATTTACCGAGAAAGAAGCTTGTTCATCTTTACAGAGACGTGACTAACCTGTTGCACCGGATGCTAATGTGAAGTTGTCAGGATTCACCTTGATGAGAGCCAACAGACACTAAAGCCTGCGAGGAGCACAAGGGTAGAGTGAGATCATCTAACCTAAGCTAAGCGTTAAACCACGAATTATAATATAAGCAACAATATCTTATGTTCAACTTAGTATAATGGTCCAGGAACATTGCCCATGCACAAGAGAGACATGCACGCACGTGTGTGTGTGTGTGTGCCTGCCTGCCCTAGCTGGGATTTGTACAGAAAATAATTATGTCTCATAACTCATAATATTCTCTCTCATTCTCTTTCACAAACGCACACGCACACACACGTGTCGCGTAATGAGGCTAGGACGCTGCACAGGGAGATACGGATGAAGGAGGAACATGGGTCTAAGAAGGGGAGACGAACATTTTCTTCGCAGTGCTGTTAGCCAATCAGAGGCGATACGTTTGCATGTCATGAATATTCATAATGAAGAGCCGAAATCCTGTCGTTCTCAACTCAGCACTATTCCGACAAACTAGAACAGCCTAAAACAGGAGCACCACAGCATTTTTTCCCCTCATCAAAACCGACTCACAGGACATTCATTCATACTAGAGACCCCTGCAAAATTAATGAAAAAACGATGCAATGAGTACTTTAAACTTGTAAGTCAAGGTACCACTGTACTTCAAGAAAACTCAATGAGGAAATACTTTTTGCAGCAGTCATTAGTGTGAACAATTAATTAAAATATCAAAATTAAGTAACATTATGTGGGGGCAGTAGGAGCAGACATGATGTGAAACATGCCCCTTCAGGCACACAAGTACAAGTCACACCTCCCCTTCTGTGTGGCAGTGTACAGCTGGATAGCCCGCGGGACAAAGAACTTTTGCAGCCTGTCTGTTGAGCATGTCAAAGATAGCAGCCTGCTACTGAACATGCTTCTCTGTTTGGAGAATGTGCTGTGAAGGGGGTGTGTATCATTGTCCACAGGAGCCTGTTCAGGGTCCTCTTTTCAGCTACTGATGTCAGTGACCCCAGCTCAGTGCCAACCACAGAGCCAGCCTTTCTCACCAGCCTGTCCTGTCGACCAGCATCCTTTTTCCTAGTGTTGCCACCCCAGCACACTTATAGTAAAGAATGGTTCACTGGCCATAACAGACTGGTAAAACATCAGCAGAAGTTTACTGCAGATATTAAAGGACCTCAGTCTCCTCAGGAAATAGAGCCTTCCCTGCCTGTTCTTGTAAAGTGCATCAGAATTATCTAAAATATCTAAATATCTAGAAGGACAAACCTGCTCCAAGTGGATCTGAGGATTAGGATGTGTTGCTATGACAATGTATCCAGCAAGTGTTTTGAAGAACAGACAGATTATGCCACATCGTCAACAATTTCATCCAGCTAAATGAGTAATCCACATATGGACAATTCCCCACTGGTGTTTTCTGTTGTGCACCATTATCTGGTACAATGGTTTGTACCGGATCAACCATGTGAGCAAGCTGCTGCAAAACCTAGGTGCTTCCCTAGAAACACAGGGAGCAAGACAGTACTTCAGGAAAAAGCAGCCTTGTCAATCTGACGCAAGAGGCACTGCAGAAGATCCTGATGTGGAAATGAAACTTCCGAAGAAACCAACAGCGGCAAGACAGTCTCAAGGGTGATGAGGAAACGTCCACTCCAGATGAGAAAGGATTTGCACAGGTAGTGTTTTCAGTGTTATATTTATGCACTATGTTTAACCTTTTGAAAATACAAGCTTTAGTTGAGGACTAGAATTTTTGAATGCATGCACAATGTGCCTTAGCCAGACTGGGGCCATGTCCCTATTGCCAGAGGCTCCCACAGTCCCTAGGAATACTCCTGATCAATCCATTTAAACTCCTTACTCACAAGCCATTTTTGTTTTATATTATTTGTGTAAAAAATATTCTGCACTCCATTTATTCTATAATCACAGTAGTAATTCAATTATGTTACAGCAGATGCAGACAAATTATTCATCTTTGATTCATAGCTGCTGTATGTCTTGCTGGGGCCTGGGGACAACTGACCCACGGTATTTAAAAAAACAAAAAACAAAACAAAAAAAAAAACACAGGCTCTGACTGTGGAACGCGATAATGAAGGTCTTAACCTTTTGCAACAAAGGTTCAAAGGTACAGAAGACAGACAGAAACTCGCATGCGAATGTGAAAACAAACTTATCTAGTTCACCTGTCCAGTCCAGAGTACACGTGTTTTAGCATTTGTTTATGTTCATTTCTTTTTTTTTTTGTTTGTTTTATGACAAACAGAAACTTAGGTCGGGGAAGTGCAAATCAAAATTAAATTAAATATGTTACAGAAAACAATTGTAATATTTTCATGCGATATTTTCAGGCTACACACACCACGTACCTTTTTCCCACAGAATCCCAGTCTTTTTACTCGCTTTTGTCCTGCACCAAGATAACACAACATAAGGTTTGCTATAATATCATGTTTCTGTGACAAATTACAACTGATAAATAAAACTAAAAGCATCCTACTCACTAGCTTTTCCCATAGCTTCACACGTGCGCAAAAAGTAGCAACAGCCCGAAAATGCTCTTCTTCAGTGTTTTTTATTAGCAACTTGCAGACTAACTGTATTACTGCCATCTTCTGGACTGAGGTGTGATCTCACTGGGACGTCAAATCATCGAAATAAATTCAATAAATAAGAATAGAAGAAGGAAGGAAGGAAGCAAGCAAGCAAGAAAGAAAGAATAATGATAAACTAATAATTAATTAAATAAATAAACAGACCTGAATACTTCTTGCAATAGGGGTTTCTTTCAGAAATGCTATGACTGCTTTAACTATGGATTGTGTTCCAGGTAAACTCAATATGTTGTTTAATGTCACTGAATTATATGTTACTCTCTTAGGCTCTTCTCGTTCCTTAGAGTTTTTTCTACGTGGCAGAAGTAAATCCTTCACAAGTAATTATTACTTCTGTTTGAATGTTGTATAAGTGTCTGCCTTTCTCCTGCTTGTCCCACTTTTCATGCCAGAGTTTATTAATACCATCTTTGATTATTACTTTAATTTCTAATCTGCTAAGTGGAACATGCACCTTTACCCGATCTGACCTAAGGGCTTCTTTTGCCAACTTATCCACCATCTCGTTACCCTCAATACCCATACGTGCTGGAGTCCATCATTTCAGTGGAGAAAACTGAGAGGTGATCTGAGGTCCTTTTTTTTGGATGGTGACATTATATTTGGAAATGAATACAGCCACTTACCAGTTGATTCTTTTGAGGCATCTGTGTATATTTGTACTGTCATCATATATAATTTCTAGGTATTGCTGGATATTTTGATAAACTCCTCTGGACTTGATTATATTTTTTGTTTCCAGGTTGACTATGGGGAAGCAGAATAACCAAGGTGTGGTTGTGCCAATGCTAATGGTTTTGCTGCAAGGTATGGTATCAATTCCCATGTCATTCGCCTCTTTGCCACCATTCCATCAAATGTGTAACCATATTCCTGACACTCTTTAAATACAGTGGTGCTTGAAAGTTTGTGAACCCTCAAGAATTGTCTATGTTTCTGCTTAAATATGACCTGAAACATCGTCACATTTTCACACAAGTCCTCAAAGTAGATAAAGAGAACCCAGTTAAATAAATGAGACAAAAAAAATTAACTTGGTCATTTATTAATTGGTGAAAATGATCCAATATTACATATCTGTCAGCAGAGATGGGAAGTAACGAAGTACAAATACTTGATTATTGTACTTAATTAGAATTTTTGGGTATCTATACTTTACTTCACTATTTATTTTTGTGCCAACTTTCGACTTTTACTTCATACATTTTAGCATGAGTATTCGTACTTTCTACTCCCTACATTTTCAAATCAGGGTCGTTACTCTTGTGTTTAAATGGTGTTTATTCATAGACAGTAAAATGGCATGTTTATTATGCCATTTTACAACGCATTTTACCTATCCTGTATCAATAATACGCGCCATGCAGACAACCTGACTGATTGGTTTATGCTTAGAAACGTATGTAAACACACACAGAAAAAACAATCCTGTTGGTGTATTTGTCTTTATGTGCCCAAGACGATGAACATAAAGCGAGTAAGAGAAACAAAATAAAACCAGGTGCCAACTCGGTGGGAAACCATATCGTTCATGATAGTGGCACCAAGAAGCATATCTCAGCGAAATGACTGATAAAACTGGTGAGAGTGTTAGTGGAGATTCCTTGGGCGATGGAGATTCGAGTGAAGACCAGCAACACATCCCACATCCTTGGCCTTACCTTGGAGAAATGTTTGAAATCGCTGGCAGCAAGAAAGACTCCTGGAGAATGTGTTGTAAATTGTGTTTACCAAAATGCCTCAAACTTTTGGCATTCGAGAATTCGCCTTCTAATTTGAAAAAAACATGTGGAGGTAAGAAATGCTTCTTGTCATGGATAGTTAATTCTTTGTTTTTAGTAATAATGGCTTGGCTACGTTTGCAGTGCTGTACTCGGCTAGCAGCGCATGATGTGTCTTGGTTTGCTAGCACGAAGTAGCTAGTTACTATTCATTTATGTTAACTAGCTATCAGTTTGAAAATAAGCTCATAATCACTTCACTACCATAACCTAATATTATTTAGCATACTCTGTTGTGTGTATAGCCAGATATTATTCAAAGGTAATTATGTTATTTCATGTAGTCTAATGTGTGTGTGTGTGTATGTGCACCTGCTTTTCACCTCCAGAGAAACCACAAAAATCAATTGGAGAGGTACACAAACCTCACTTCCAAAAGGCTCACAGCGCCAGATGAAGGCACAGCCTCTAAACAACCAAAACTATGGGAGATCAGAAGAGCGTCACAGGCCAGTGTTGATAAAGTCATCATGAATTTTGTCATTCAAGGGCTGCACCCACTGAGTGTTGTTGAGCAGCAGGGTTTCCAAGGTCTAGTTCTTCACCTTCAACCTGATGTGTCAGTGATGTCACGTGGCACTGTTAAAAAACAGAGTAGAGAAGGCTGCACTGGTCATGAAAAATAATCTGAAAACAGCTCTTGGCAAAATTGAGTTTATTGCGACAACGACTGATTGCTGGACCTCACGCCGACGTAGTTTTTTAGGAGTCACAGCACACTGGATTGAACCCCAAACTCTGCAGAGACGTTGTGCTGCCTTAGCCTGCAAGCAGCTTAAGGGGTCTCATACCTTTACTGTCCTTGCCACTGCCCTGAATGAAATTCACACCGAGTTTAACATCTGTGAAAAGATTACCCCCACACCACAACCGATAATGGCTCTAATTTTGTGAAGGCATTTAGAGTTTATGGTCATGTTGATGAAAATAACAATCTGGCAACTGCAGCAGAGAGCGGTGAAGTAGACGATGATAAGGAAGAAGAAGAAGAAGAAGATGATGATGATGAAGAGATGGAGGATGCTGACGTTGAGTTTGTTGAAGCTGGAGCCATTTTAGATGAAGACGACTGCTTAGAATATCAGCTTCCAAAACACCACCGCTGTGCCTGCCACCACCTCAACTTGGTGTCAACTGTTGATGTGTCTGAAGCAAATATCAGCAGCACAGTCTACAAGCGGCTCTCTCGTTCATCATTTGCGAAGTGCATGAGTCTGTGGAACAAAAGTGCAAGATCCACCGTATCTGCTGAAGTCATTGAGGATAAGTGCAAACTCCAGTTCCTGAGGTCAAATGACACAAGGTGGAACTCGCTCTTTATTGCTGTTGAGAGGATCATTAGGGTCTCCAGAGAACAAGGAGAAGGAGCCATTGCTGCTGTCTGCAGTGTACTGAAGATACCCATGTATGTATCTGCCTAATTGCTTTTTAAAGCTTAATGATTGCAATATGTGGTAGTCTAATATTTATAAAGATGGATCAAGATGTGAAATGCTATTACCGGTAATACACATTCACTACTATGTATGGATTTCCACTAATTCTCTTTAAAAGTTGATTAGCAGTGCATAATATTGGGACTGTG
>JAQMCW010161519.1:0-10000 GCA_030068335.1 Chrysichthys cranchii | reverse complement strand
AAAGAAAGAAAGAAAGAAATCGAGAAAGAAAGAAAGAAATCAAAAAAAGAAAGAGAAAGAAAGAAAGCAAGAAAAAGAATGAAAGACAGAAAGAAAGAGCAAGAAAGAAAGAAAGAAAGAGAGACAAAGTGAAAAAGAAAGAAAGAGCAAGAAAGATAGAAAAAGAAAGAAAGCGAGAAAGAAAAGCAAGAAAGAAAGAAATTGAGAAAGAAAGAAAGTGAGAAAGAAAGTGAGAAAGCAAGAAAGCAAGAAATCAAGAAAGAGAGAAAGAATGAAAGAATGAAAAAGAAAAAAAGAAAGCAAGACAGAAAGAAAGAGAGCAAGAAAGAAAGAAAATGAAAAAGAAAAAGAAAGAAAAAGAAAAGAGAAAGCAAGACAGAAAGAAAGAAAGAGAGACAAAGTGAAAAAGAACGAAAGAAAGAGCAAGAAAGAAAGAAATTGAGAAAGAAAGTGAGAAAGAAAGAAAGAAAGTGAGAAAGAAAGAAAGAAAGAAATCGAGAAAGAAAGCAAGAAAGAAAGAAAGAAAGAAAGAAATCGAGAAAGAAAGCAAGAAAGAAAGAAAGAAAGCGACACAGCTATAGTGACATCCTGAAAACAGAATTCTCCAGTGAACACCTGGCAGCGTGCGTAGCTAATCCCGCCACACCTCCAGAGTACCTCTGAACACGTGACCATCACGTGCACCGCATGACTATCAGGGGGGGAAAAAAAAAACGCTCTCATCACGTCTACGTGACGTCACACGTGGCTGAATCCAGAAGTCACACCTCCTCCGCTGGAACAGAGGCCCACTGTCGAAGTGGCGGTGTATACCACGATCCAAACGGTAATCCCACCTCGGCTTAGCTTGTAAGCGGAGACGGAAAGGACGTGACCCCTTTAGAGCACGTCCCGGGGGCCATCTGGATCAGACAGTCGGGGAGGAGAAAGAAAGAAAGAAAGAAAGAAAAACAAAAAACAACAAAAAAACCCCCACAAAACTACCCTATTATTTCTCTTACACTTGGCAACGTGCCTGTTTACAACATGGTTAACTGATGAGACGGCGCTGAGGGTCTCCTGATCCACACCGAATGTGCGTTTTAACCTCAGGAGGTCAGGACACACACACACACACACACACACACACACACACACACACAGACAGAGCAGCATTTTTTTTTGTTCTTTTTTTTTTTCAATCAGGGCCCTACTTTGCATTTCAGAACCATGGATACATGCAAATTGGGCCTTAACTGACCCTACACTGAGGACGCACACGTGCCCCGGTGTAGAGAACGCGGCGCTAGGCGTGGAAATGGCATCTTATTAAGGGAGCCTCGGCGACAAAATGGGGTTCGTCAGTTACGCTTCTGAATCGCGCCTCGAGAGCTGCAAAGCCGCAGCCCAAACGGTGCAGAAGCAGCAGTTAACATGGTGGCTAGATGCCTATCAGAAGGTACGGCTGTGAACGCGCGCGTGTGCGTGTGCGTGTGCGTGTGCGTGTGCATCTGCATCACAATGCTCTCTATGAAAAGCATGCCCCTTTTAGCCTGCGCACGTTATTATTATTATTTTATTTTATTTTATTTTTTGATTAAAGACTAAATACGAGTTCCAGTCAGTCAGGCACAGTCCGCAGTTTGTCGGATTTACGAGCGGATCTCCTTCCTTCCCTTTCTGGCCAGTAAACAAGCCGACGGGGCGAAATGACTGTGCAGGAGTTAGATCAGCAGGGTTCAGGCTTACCTATGGAGCGCATGAGTCACTGATGAGTCAAATCGAAGACACACACAGAGAGAGACAGAGAGAGAGAGAGAGAGAGAGAGAAAACCACATGTATGTACATAAACATGAGCTCACCGACATCGAGCGCAAACAATAAAAAAAAAAACAAACGAAAAGAAAAGAAAGAGAACTGCGAACGCATAGTGTCACGCGCTTCGTCGTGTGGTGTGAAAGCAGGAGTGTGAGTGAAGTCACGGGGGGGTGGAGGGGGATGGAGAAGAGTTCCTCTAACCGAAACGTGCCGCCATATGGACGCGGCGGGAGCCTTGGAAGCCCGCGCTAACCCTTCGCGACAAGATCACGGAGCCCGTCCCCGTGCGATCAAGGCCGGGGCGGGATCCGACTGCCTTCGGGGCACTTCCCGGAGGGCACGGTGGGAGTCGGCTGTGCCGTTAAAAGGGCGTAGGCCAACCACGAGAGCAGCGTGGTTACACTGTGCGAAAGGGGGAGGGGTGAGAGAAGGGGGGAGTGAGGGAGAGAGTGCATGCGAGAGTGTCACTTGCTATTCCTTGCTCTCGACGGGCCGACCACACAACCCACGCACGCACGCACGCACACACAGCCATCCGCCAACAGACGGTGGGTAGTAATCTTGCGGGGCGGATGGGGTGGGGGTTGTTGTGGTGGTAAAAAAAAAAAAAAAAATTTACCATAAAATTGTGCGCTCGCTGTTGTTTACGTTCTTCCGTGCAAACGAGGGAGAAACACTGAACGTGCATTCCTCATAAAACCAGGACAGCAGGAGGGAGGCCCAGCGAGATCCAAGCGTAACACTCAATTATTCATCCTCCGTGGGTCACACAGTGTGTGTGTGTGTGTGTGTGTGTGTGTGTGTGTGTGAGCACGATTCTCACAGGCAGCTCAGCTCCTCCAGGCGAAGCCCGAGTCCGCTAACACGACGCCGCGGATGACCAGTTTTGCACGGGGGACACTTGGCGCTTTATTCTCCTGCCTGCGAGACGAATTTTTCAAAATCCGGGAGGTCCTCGGGTTACGCCCGTCTCGACATGCGACGTTTCGAGTTTACGACGAGCGCTCCCATAAAAAACCCGTAAAAAAAAAAATTGAGACACGAGTGTTTGGGTTTATGGCGTTAGCGTCGTGCTTACGGACTACGCGGGCGAACTAGTTTGAATGCGCAAGGCGGAAGAATACGCATGAGTGAGGAAGTTGGAGAAGTTGACTGTAAATAAAAAAAAATAATAATAAAAAAGCCCAAGTGCTGCATTTGCATTGCTTTGTTTGGCAACTTTTTGGCCCTTATCACGGCTCCTAAACGAAAGTCAGAGTCTTCAGATGGTCGTGCTTCGACGGAGAGGAAAGCCGTCACGATGGAAGTGAAACCCAACATGGTAAAGAGATCACAAACGGGACAAACAGCCACGGAGATCGGATGTCGGTGTTTCTGTTCCTACAGTGCCGTGTACAGGACAGAAGATTTACGTCCTTTTCCTTTTTCTGTGCCTTAGTTGTGTTTTAAAGTTCAAGACGATGATTTTCCAACCGTGTCAGGATAAGGAAGTGACTTAACCTAAGGTGTGTTTCGACTTGCACCAAAATTGGGGTTACGTCACTGTTGTAGGAACTGTGTCGTAACCTCAGGACCTCTTGTACGTTATTCATTAAGTCAGAATTAAGACCTTAAGATTTATTCGACATTAACGGGAGGAGTCTCCGGTGTCCCCGCTGTGTAACACTCACGCCATGACCGAGGTACGATTGTACCTGCAGGCAAACTGGTGCGTTATAAGAGGGATAAAACGTTCCAGGGTGCGCTGTTTTCGGCTTCAGGAAGGTATGAGTAACTACGCTTCACGTCAGGCCGCACTGCGGCACTTCCTGGGGCGGTGAGGTCGCGCGACGTCTCGTCTGCTGTGCGCGGCATCAGGCGTCCGTCCGGGGTTTCCGCCTCGTTGCGAGCCTCGCGGACGAGTCAGAGTCGGAGAATCTGAGTCCCGGGAGCTTTCGCAGGTGGCCCGGGGTTTTACTGCCTTTATTAGGGATGACTCAGTGAAAGCACGCCAGGCAAATCGCTTCAGCCCAGAGGGAGGCATGATTCAACAATCAACACAAACAGGAAGCACGCACTTGGCTCGTTTCCCATAAGGCCTTAAGGGGATTAGCCAATTTGGTTATTCTGCCCACTGGTCCAAAGGTAGGTTTTTATAAAGCGCTTCTTTTTCCAGCTCTGACGTGGACTTGGCTTTAAAACATGGTCCCAGGATGAAGCGGCGTGTTTTCCAGAACTTCCTGATCGGAGAATAGAAAATCAGCGACAGGCTCCGAGTGGCACATCGGTGGAAGCGAAGCAGAGAGGCCAAGGACGGCGTGGTTACATCAGGCCGGAGCGGGTCAGCGGGGCCACGTCCACACACAGCAGAGACGTATGGAAAGAGAGAGAGGACGTGCTGGGGGGGGGGGGGGGGCAGTGAATTCCTAATCCAGGATGTCACACGGCCGTACACGGATCTGAAATTCCAGCTCAGGAAAGTCAGGCATACTGCGGGACGGGCGCTAAGCCGTTACACCAGTTGAACTGGTGGCGCGCTGGGTGGCGTCGCTCTCGCCTCAGAGCTCCAGTGTTTCCAGTTTGATTCCGGGCTCAGGTTACCATCCGTGTTGAGTTTCGTGTGCTCTCCCATCGTCTCTGAGGGTTTCCTCAGGGTTCTCCGGGTTCCCCCAAGCTCTCGGACACGTCCCGGTTTGCAAGCGGTGACCGAGTGAATGCGTGAGAGACTCTCTGCTTGTGTGCTGACCAGTGATCGGACTGGAAGACAGCGTTCCCAGGAGACGTGCGGCGACCCGGACCGGGACGAAGCGCTTACTGGAATTGCATAACAAAAACAAAGCGAGTATGACGTGAGGGATCAAGCTCGAGATCTTTTGAGAAATGGAAATGGTATTTTCGAGAAACTACAAATGAAAATGAAACATTTTTTTGGGGGGGGGGGGGGTTTTGGTGGTGAAACAGTCCTGAGTAATCAGGGTCGTTAAGAGACGAAATCACGGGATGAGTCAAAGTCCAAATCTCGAGTCCCAGGACGGAGGCGAGACCACGACGCGGTGCCGAGCTGACTGTGACGCGCAAATGCTTGTTCGAGAGGAGACCAGAGTCGGAACTCGGCACCGCTGTGACTTGAGGGGAACCGGACAGGCCCAGCCAAGATCCGCGTAACGATGACTGGCCTCGGTGAAACGCTGACCAAATCTTGCCAGTAAGCGGGGAAAACCCCACGTCACGCAACCCTGCTGACGTTGAGGAGGAAGCGAGCCGCGCTGCAGAGCTGAATTTAATCGAAACCCTACTAACGGGAGAGAGCTATATGAGCACAAGCACACACACACACACACACACACACACACGCAAGGTCACGCAAAGATCCTCGCTAGCAAGTCGCTGTGTCGCTTGGAGAATCGCAGAGTGTGAAAACAGAATGTGAAATGAACACTTGACGTTTGAGTGGCGCTCCGTGTGGGTGTGTGATGAGCTTGGTATTTGCATCTGGATCCAAGAACCTAGGGTTAGAGATAAACGATTAGCGACACATGCTAGGTCATTTTGTTTCCTGATCCCGAAGCATTACAGTCATGAGTCATGCTTTGTTTAACCTAAATAACGCCCAGCTCTGCTCTGCTCTGGTCTCGTCGGCAGCTGGGGAAAAAAAATAATCACCAAGACGAGCGACGAGAAGGAAGACTTTCAACCACCATACAGACAGGAAGTGCTTAAAAATGCTTCATCCAGGCAGACACGCAGGACGTCGGGCTTTGTCTCGATAAGCGATGAGATAGTCGGCGGATCCATGTTAAATAATCGCGCGAAATGACATCGAAGCCACCGACATGGCCGTGGCATGGGGGGGCATCCAAAACGTTAAACTGCTGTTTAAAACTGCGCAAATAGCCAGCCTCGTGAAGCTGCCAGAAATCCTTGAATTCGTAGGAACGCTCGGGCGGACACGACACTACCATACTACTAAAGATTCTGGATAATTCCAGGCCGAGACATTGATCGGCATGTCTGCGCTGTGAAGTTTTAGCTCCGCCCACATCGTCCTGACTCAGCACCTTTGATTCCAGGGTAAGAAGCGTCATTAGATTCTAATACGCGGGTGCTTAGGTATGACGCAGGTCGCTCGGTAGTGGAAAAAGTAACCACACAGAGGATTGTGGGTTATTTGTCGAGCCGAGCCGAGCCGGGCCTCAGCATCCCACAGGAAAGCGCTCAATGTGTCAGAGTTGATCGTTGGCGCTTAACTGAAAAGCAAGCCACATTATCTTCATACAGAAACCAAAAGAATCGGTTTTACTCGGCGAACACTTTTATTGCCATGACAACGGACAACAGCCCTTCAAAGTTACCGAAACCAGACCTCTAAGACCTAAAAGAAAGATCTCGGATTTATACAAAAGCAAAAATTATCATCTCCACGGTCCGAGAAAGAGCCAACTACTAGTGTGAATCTTTGAGTCGAGTCAATTTGATTCAGGACTCGTTGACTCCGGATCCTGATTCGTGATTTGATTTTATACCCAAAAGCGTGATTCAGGTCAGCGATTTTAATCTCCCACGCTTTGATACACGACGTTTAATCGGACGGTTTCGGGAACACCGGGTTTTATTGAACATTCTCCGCAATAGATGGGAGGAGTCAAATCTGGGAGATGGTCTCATCACAGTAATGAATGCTGGATTGACGGGATTCGTGTCAGATGTTACACCCTGCACCGTATAGCAGTGACGCTTCACCAGGGAGTGTGGAGACGGTGAAATGTGGTGCGTTTCAAAAATATTTGATTTCCTGTCTAGTGTCTACACGTTGACGACGATCCATTTACGGCGTGATGCGTTTTCTGTGAAAACCCCAGGCCTTCTTCGAGCCATTGTCGCTTACAAATCGCTTGCTTTGCTTTTTTTTCCCCGTCTGTCTCGCTGGCTTGTGAACGCAGATGGAGTCAAGGAGTGGGGGGTGAGGGGGGTGTCTAACACGGCACAGGATGTTCCTATGTGAAAGGGATTCGTTAATTCTCCAGCGTCATTTGGTGCACTCGCTCAAAAATGGAGGAACTCGATCCTTTCCGCAGATCTTTTCAATTATGCGCCAAGTGCACTATGATCGTTACGCCGATGTTTTCTGAGCCCGAGACATCGGAACTGCTGACTGTCTGCGAGCCGAGGAAACGAACGCGTTGCTCTTTTCCCATAATGATTCGGTTACTTCACCTCAGTTCCTGGCCTCTACACGGACGACACCTGGGTCGTTTTGAGAAGTGAAAAAACACTTCCTGTGAGTTCTTCATCACGTATCTTGTGTGTGTGTGTGTGTGTGTGTGTGTGTGTGTGTGTGTGTGTGTGTGTGTGTGTGTGTGTGTGTGTGTGTGTAAATGTTCTTGCTGACGAAAGCTTTGTGCTGACTTTGAAAGGTACAACATGTTCTGAAAGGCAGAAGTACAACTTGTGCAGTCCTCCTGTTGTTATTTTTCATCAGTTAAGGCCTCGGTGTGATGATGTAATGGCTTGGCTTTTAAACGACTGGACTTCTTTAGAGAAAAAAGAAAGAAAGAAGGAAAGAAAGAACGAAAGACAGAAAGAACGAAAGGCGAAGAAAGTACGAAAGAAAGAAAGAAAGAAAGAAAGAAAGAAAGAACGAAAGAACGAAAGAAAGAAAGACAGAAAGAACGAAAGAAAGAAAGAAAGAATGAAAGAAAGAACAAGAAAGAACGAAAGAAAGAAAGAGAATGGACGAAAGAAAGACAGAAAAAAAGACAGACAGGAAAAAAGAAAGACAGAAAGAACGAAAGAAAGAGACAGAAAGACAGGAAGAACGAAAGAACGAAAAAAGGAAAGAGAGGAAGAACAAAAGAAAGAAAGACAGAAAGACAGAAATAAAGAAAGAATGAAAGAACAAAAGAAAGACAGAAAAACAGGAAGAACGGAAGAAAGAAAGAAAGAATGAAAGCAGACAGAATGAAAGAAAGAAAGACAGAAAGAGCGAAAGAACGAAAGAAAGACAGAGACAGAAAGAATGAAAGAAGGACAGTAAGAACAAAAGAAAGAAAGACAGAAAGAACGAAAGACAAAGGATAAAAGACAGAAAGAAAAACAAAAAAAGTACAGAAAGAAAGAAACAAGGACAGAAAGAAGGAAAGCGCTCCTCGGGTTCCCTGATGAAGCCTCATGTCCACGTGGGTGAAAGGAGGACCGAAGCCGCCGGCGATACCGACGCCATGTTGCCGATCCCGTGAGAACGCCTCCATGTGCGGCTCGTGCTCCGGTTCATCCCCGACCCATGAACGCCTCGGCTGTGATAAACAGAGCATGTTGTGCAACTCAAGAGGAAGAAGAAGCTGGCAGATCCCCGGCGCTCCACACCCCGTTTCCCACAGGCGCTCCACACCCTCTAACTGCAGAACACTCGACAGCGGCAGGCCGCGTTACAGCCGTCTGCCTTCAGACGTGTTTACGGCTCTCGCCGAGGATCGGTTCGGGGCTTAACGTCCTGAAAATCCCCCCCGGCTTCAAAATGGCCACCAGGCGACGGGCGCACTCCCTCTGACGGGCGCGCTCCTTCCCCCGCTACGACACGGCGCAATACAACACGACACGACACGACACGACACGGCGACACCTAGGAGAAACCACGCCATCAACGATGGCAGATCGGTTTACAGGCCTCCCCTCGCCATCACGGCACCTCAGAACCCACCCCTCCCCCACCGCGCGCGAACACCACTGACTCGTGAAGAGAGCAAGGAGAGGAGGGGAAAGAAAAGAAAAGAAAAGAAAAGAAAAGAAAAGCCACTTCAGAGCTTTTGTTCTGCTCATTGCCGTGCTGCTACCATCAATCCATCAGAGCAGGAACTTTAAAAAAAATAAAAAAAATAAAAAAAAGTGCTGTCATCGCACTGTTTCTCGGTGCGTCACGGAAAAAGGAGGAAATGTGATTTAAAACACGGTTGAGAAAAGACTCGGCAGCATGTGAGGGCGGTCACGCAAGAGAGATCGGTCACGACTAAAAGCTGAGGCCTGTTAAGCGCTTCGGAGCGGGACAGCCACACAGGAAGTGATGGTACACCAAAAACACGCGGAGGCCTCGCTATCAGTCGATCAGCGCACAGCGAGCAGTCGTTTCACACAAACGCGAACGGAAGGCGGCTTTCCTGAGAATACGGGTGCGTCGGTGCAGAAATAGAAACGATCCAAGCGCACTTCTTCAATCTGAAGGCCAGAAAAAAAAAAACAAAAAAGAAAACAAAACAAAAAAAAAAGAAAAAGAAAGCTGCCCAGGGCTTAACGCGCACAAAACGCTACAGATTGTCGACGCAAAACGCGTCTAATGCACGATTTCTGACTTTAAACTAAACTTTTATCCCAAACATGTCGACATGTCGTCGTCAGCCTTTTGGGGAGGGGGGGTTTGGACAGTGAGCTCGAACAAGTCGGGGACTTTAAAACTCCTCAATGAAGCCACTTGAGTTCAGATCGCGTCCTGGACGCTGCGGAAGGAAAAAAATTAAATCCTTTTTTTTCATAAATTGCGTTTCCGTTATTAAACGCGTCCTCGTCGTTTAAATCCAGACACGCCGGCGTGTCCGGATTTAAACGCAGGGCGTACTTAGCGTCGTTATTCGTTATGCATATTTTTTTTTTTTTTTTGGTTTTTTGGTTGGTTGGTTTTGTTTTTTGTTTTAAGATGAGAAGTGAAGCACAATGGCGGTCTGTGAGGCGAGGACATGGTTACTCCGGGCCTGATTTGACGCGCAGTCACCTGAGCTGCCGTTAAAAACGAAAGCACTTCCTGAAACTTCCACTGCGATTCTACCCAGTGGTGAGTCAACAACACGTTTTGGACCGAATCACACCCACGTGCGCCATTAAAGCGCCGGCTGTGTGTTCTTACCCTCCTTTAACTATCGAGTAAAACTGGAACCGTCGCATCAAATGGATACCGTTTGATGACAGGACGTCGTTCAGGAATCTGATTGGTCACAAGCGGTTGTTTATGTTATAATACAGGGGACCCTCGGCTCACGGATGCGTCCGATGACGAACAAATCGACGTATGAATTAAATTCCCAAACGGATTTTGTACCGACCGACGAACAAATCATCAACATTCAGTTCCGCTCAAGCACTTGTGGTGTGAACGTGTTCCCAGCATTTTTTCCGTTGTGTTTCTCTGCATTTTTGCTCTATAAGCTTCATTACGGGTCCCAAGAAAGTGGAAATGGT
>JAQMCW010161479.1:0-11680 GCA_030068335.1 Chrysichthys cranchii | reverse complement strand
CCTGGCTCCTCTTGGCTGAGTGGCCTCTGCTAGTTATCCTGGAGCCTTCCCCTGTAAAATGGGACCACACTGTTTGCTTTGCAGAGCCGGAGATGGGGTGGGATGGTGTGAGGATATTATATAGGAGCCGCCCGACAGGCGTACCACTCACTGAGACTTGCGTGTTCACTGCTGTGCTATGATGAGAGCCAGACATTGAGCAGGTGTAGTCTGCACTCTTGACCCATCAGATTGCTGACTGTTTGAGATGTTGATTGTGTGGGAGGGAGCATGTGCCAATTCTTTATATGGAAAAGCACTGCTAATAAGGTTGTAATGTAATGCAATGCAGCAGGACCCAACGTTCCAGCACTGCTTCAGAATGTAAGGTCAAGGTCTAGTGTGCGTATCGCCCCGGGCCTGGGACATAGCACTGAGAAAGGTCGCCTGAGAAAAAACACACACTTACACTCCCAGAATTGAACCCGCTATTATATGGACTCAAACTGACTGTGTGTGTGTGTGACGTGTTGTTAGAATTTTGTTGTTTGTTACCCAGGCCACCACCTGCAACATCTTGGCCACGTAGCAAGCATGAGTCTAGTAGCCCGAGATCCTCCGCGTATGAGAAAATGTCTTTAATTAGCCACAATCAAAAACGGCTCAAGATCGTCACAAAACGCTTTGACAAAACTGGAAAATTGACAGAAGTTAGGAGTCGCAAATGATGCACAGAAGGAAGGGGTTTTTTTTTTGTTTGTTTTTTTTTTAAGTTTGAGCAAATCGCCATATTTCTGATGGTTCTAACTATCATATCAGTGGACTAATATCCCTCCTAAGATCAGGAGCACATTCCTGTGTCCCAGTATTCCTGCTGTGTGAGGTACCGAGTTCCTTTGTTTTGTTTTTTTTTGTCCCATTGCTGACTTTTTTTTAACCTAAAAATTAGCAATTTAACAAACATGATGTGCAACGCTCAAGACAAGGGTTGTCTTGGTTGACACGCCTCTGCAACATCGCATGGACATCGGGGGCCGTGCCTCTGGACTGGCAAACTGGGCTAGTGGTTCCCCTTTTTAAAACAGGGGACCGGAGGGTCTCTTCCAACTACTGGGGAATAACACTCCTCAGCCTCCCAGGAAAATTCTTTTCAGGGATATTGGAGAGGCGGGTCTGACAGGTAGTTGAACCTTAGATCCAGGAGGAATGGTGTGGCTTTTGCCCTGGCGGCGGAACTCTTGACCATCTCTCGATCCTCGAGGGTGCATGGGAGTTTGCCTAACCAGTCCACATGTGCTTTGTGGACCTGGAAAAGGCATTTGACTTTGTCCCCCAGGATATCTTGTGGGGTTGTTACGGGCTATTTGGTCCTTGTATGACCAGAGTCAGAGTTTGGTCCACATAGCAAACGGCAAGTCAGATTCGTTCTCGGTGGGGGTTGGACTCCGCCAAGGCTGCCCTTTGTTTCTGGTTCTATTCATAACCTTTATGGATAGAATTTCTAGGCACAGCCAAGGTGTAGAGGGGTTCTGGTTTGGTGGCCACAAAATCGTGTCTCTGCTCTTTGCAGATGACGTTGTTCTGCTTGCTTGATCGAGCTGGGACCTTCAGCTCTCACTAGAGCGGTTCGCTGCCAAGTGTGAAGCAGCTGGGATGAGAATCAGCACCTCTAAATCCGAGGCCATGGTTCTCAGTTGGAAAAAGGTGGAATGCCCTCTTCAGGTCAAGGGAAAGGCTCTGCCCCAAGTGGAGGAGTTTATGTACCTCGGGGTCTTCATGAGTGAAGGAACGATGCAGCAGGAGATCAACAGGTGGATCGGGGCAGCGTCTGCTGTAAAGCAGGCCTTGTACTGGTCTGTCGTGGTAAAAAGAGAGCTGAGAAAAAAGGCAACGCTCTCGACTTACTGGTTGCTCTATATTCCCACCGTCACCTATGGTCACAAGTTCCGGGTAGTGACTGAAAGAACAAGATCGCAGCTACAAGCAGCCAAAGTGAGTTTCCATCGCAGGGTGGCGGGGCTCTCCCTTAGAGATAGGGTGAGAAGCTCGGCCATCCGGGAGGGACCAGTTGAGCTGGCTTGGTCATCTGATAAGGATGCCTCCTGAACGCATCCCTGGTGTGGTTTTCTGGGCATGTCCAACCAGGGGGAGGCCCTGGGGTTGTCCCAGGACATGCTGGAGAGACTGTCTCCCCCGGCTGGCCTGGGAACGCCTTGGTGTTCCCCTGGAAGAGCTGGAGGAGGTAGCTGGGGAGAAGGAAGTCTGGGCCTCACTGCTTAGGCTGTTACCCCCGTGACCCGACCCAAGGATAAGTGGGAGGAGGAGATGACGTGTAACGGATGCAATAAGGGTCTTGTTAGCGTTTTTAATTTTGAATGTCAACGGGTAAATAGTATGACACGTCGTTCTTTGACGAGTAAAAATTTGTTGGCTAACCATTTGCAAATCGCCATGTATAAGGGCAATAAAACGCACGCTTTTAATTGGAAAAGAGTCAACTTCAGCGTGGTTGGAGTAGCTTTGCATTATTCTTACTCTTACTATTTTCCAAGTCTTGTACTCCCAACATATTTCAAATGCAGTGCAAGCAGTAGGACAAAACTGAAGGTTATACTAGATTCATGTAACGGTTTTACGAGGTAATAAGAAGAACGGTTTAAATCCCAGACAGGGCAGAACGAATACCGCCTCTCGAATCTAAATCTTCTAAATATGACTCTGGCTTAACCCCAGCTCGCTCCGTGAGCAACATGAGCGTCGTCGGCACACGAGGCCATAAGTCATAGGAGCCATTGTCCCGAGCACGAGATCTGGTTCTGGTGCAATCTCATCAGTCCCAGTGGGTCAACCGGCGTTCACGCAAGAGCAAGACCGAAAACCCTGCCAAGAGCTCATCCACGGGTGATTTTTAGAAAGTGTTTTATTGTTGTCAATAATAATAATAATAATAATAATAATAACTATTTATTCATGCATTAAAATGCAACTCTGCGTTTTAAAAAGGAGCGTCGGAGGCATGACCTATAAAATGGAGCACACAGTCGTCGTAAAAAAAGATCTATGACCTATTTCCTCATTAGGGTGTGTATATTCCATGGCTTTCCATTTCCAGGTCTGAAATGTTTTGTGTTGAAGTAATGACTTCAGTCCATCACCCCCACGACTTCAGACTTTTTTTTTTTTCTTCAATCTTTTCAATGCCGTGAATCTTTAAGGACATGGCTTGCTGTGGTGTATCTCTCTCTCTCTCTCTCTCTCTCTCTCTCTCTCTCTCTCTCTCTCTCTCGTACTCGACCATGGGGTAGTGTTCATTATCGACACAGAGTGCGTAATTGTGTTCAGGAAAAAAAGCTCCTAACTTTCTTTTCATCCTACCCACAGAGAAGCACCCACAAGGACACAGAACGCGATCCACAACAGACTCCGAGTTCCAACTGATGAAGGTCTTGTATTCTCTCTGTGTTCTTAGGTTCCTGCTCTGAATGATGCTCTCACGATGGTTCAATCTGCCGCTCTTAAAAGTCCGCAAAACTTCTTTGTTCAGCCACGGTCTTGGTTAGTTGGTTGGGATCCTGGTTAGTAGCTTCTTACAAGTCCTCATTCGCTCAGAGTAGACTATGGCTAACATGGGGTTTAAAACTTCTTGGGATTTTACGCGAGCCGTGCTGTTCAGGTGTCGATCTGTCTGATACTTGATGATGAAGATTTCTACAGAATCCGAAAAGGTCCAGTTTTATTTTAAATACATTAGCATCATGTGTAAGGGTACAGGACTGGCCTTTTGCCAACACGTTTACGAAGTCTCCTGTTAACGCATGTTTAAGATTTGTTAATTACCATGCATTCCTTATCTGGCTTCACAGCAGCACTCATCAGTGGTTTTCTTGTAGTTTAACCTACTGTCCCTCACCTTCCTGGTTTTGGACCTCGTCCTTGCGGTCTCCAGGTCTACAGATGTGATCCTCAGAAAACTCTCTGAAGGTGTGGCTTGTGTAGCATTGGAGAATGAACGTGGGACGTCGTCGTTTTGTAGTTTCTTTCCACTGAAATGTTGCCGCCTGTGTGGTCTCTCTCTCGTCCCTCTTGGAAGAAGTTGCGTGCGATCACTGGTCCACACCAAGACCACGGCTGAACAAAGAACACAAATATTCAAAGACTATCCCATGGTCAAGCACGATTCAGAGATGCTCCACAGCAACCCTTTTGTCCAGTCATCACCATCATCAAGTGACTCTGGTAATTACAAGATTTGTTTAAAATGTATACAAGTACGAGGGAGAATCAAAAAGTAAAGGCAAACTGTTCATAACAGCTTTAATAGAAGTAATTGTGAAATGTTACTTTTCCACATAGTCCCCATGCATGACAATGCATTTTGTCTTATTGTTCGTCAAGCTTCTGGATACCTGCAGAGAAGTTTTTCCCTTGCTCACGAAGCCAAGTGAGCCCCACTTCCTTTACTTCGTCAGAGGTGAATCTGCGACCACGCAACGCCTCCTTCAGTGGACCGAAGACGTGGCAATGGCTCGGCACCAGATCCGGAGACGTCAAAACCCGAGCCGGTGCACCGTCTCTGCTGCTGTATGAGGACGTGCATTGTCATGGTGCAGCAAGACTGTTTTGGACAGCATTCCTCTGCTTTTGCTGCGAATTGCAGGTTTAAGTTCATTTCACAGCAATGTACAGGAATTTGCACCGTTCACCATTTGCCCATGTGCTTGGAAATCCTTGGAAACCTTCATGTCCCAAAAGAGCCCTAAGATGATTTTCTTGGAGGAGGGTTGACTTAAATTTCTTCTTCTCTGGATAAGGCAGACATCTCTGCTCCATGCTTTGTCTTTTGTTCTCCAGGTTATCACTTAATTTCAGACTTGCCTTTACTTTTTTCCTCTTAAAGATTTTCACTAATTCTGTAACTTTTTTTTTTTTTGAGAAACACTTTTGAGGTGTTTTTAATCATAATTTCTGCACAAAAGCATTAAGATAAAATGGTAACAATGCATAGTGTAAACTAGGACCTGGAATGTTTAACAAAGTGGAACTCCTTCAATAAATAATTGCTCATAAAAGTCAGCTCTTCAGCTCCGAACAGAGAGGAGAGGAGGCATGCGTCCACTGACACGTTCAAGAAGTCTGCCAACGCAAATGATAATTCTTGTGTATCGTCATAAATATTCAGAAGCACATCCATGGCCACTGAAACGCACAATTTGTACAGAATTGGTGTTTTGTTTTTTGTTTTGTTTTGTTTTTTTTTCCAAACCACTGTTTCCATCCCCTTGTATTACATTAGCTGGGTCAAACGTTTCACAATTTTACATTTTTAAGTGTCCTCTGCGTCATTTGTTTTTCGTCTCTGCCAGAGCCGACCGCATCCATTTACAATGTGTGAAGCTTTCCGGGTAACAAACTGCAGAGGAGGTGGTGATGCCTGACTGGCTTTAAAATAATAATAATTTATAAAATCAGAAGCATATGGAGGGTGGGGTGGAATTACAAGAAATAATGTCAGAATAGTCAGTGAGAGAGCCACAGTTGCATGGTTTTTAACGTTTGGGGCTTGCAGTGTTGTGGGGGGGGTTTATATATATATATATATATATATATCTTTTCAATGCTGTGAATCTTTTGCTGTAGTGTGTGTGTATCTCCTCTCTCTGTAGTACTTGACCATGGGGTAGTGTTCATTATTGACACCGATTGTGTAATTGTGTTCAGGAAAAAAAGCTCCTAACTTTTCTTTTCATCCTACCCACAGAGAAGCACCCACAAGGACACAGAACGCGATCCACAACAGACTCCGAGTTCCAACTGATGAAGGTCTTGTATTCTCTCTGTGTTCTTAGGTTCCTGCTCTGAATGATGCTCTCACGATGGTTCAATCTGCCGCTCTTAAAAGTCCGCAAAACTTCTTTGTTCAGCCACGGTCTTGGTTAGTTGGTTGGGATCCTGGTTAGTAGCTTCTTACAAGTCCTCATTCGCTCAGAGTAGACTATGGCTAACATGGGGTTTAAAACTTCTTGGGATTTTATGCGAGCCGTGCTGTTCAGGTGTCGATCTGTCTGATACTCGGAGATGAACATTTCTGCAGAATCTGAAAAGGTCCACTTTTGTTTTAAATACATTAGCATCATGTGTAAGGGTACAGTACCGGCTTTTTGCTATCACGTTTACAGCATTTCCTGTTGACACATGTTTAAGATTCGCCAAGTACCATGCATTCCTTATCAGGCTTCACAGCAGCACTGTGGTTTTCTTGAAGGTTTTTTTTTTCTTTTTTCTTTTTTTTTTAAAATAATGTGGTGAAAAAGGGTTTCCACACTTCTCCAGCTCAGCCAAGTGTAAAAAAATATTGTTTTTGTGATATTTAGGAGGGGTTTTTAAACACTTTTTGAGCCAAAAACACTCCCCGGCTTCCATCGAGGCTAGAAGAAAACGGGATCCTCTTCAGAAAAAGGAAAAATATATGGCGAAATACTTGAGGCGGCTCACGTTCCGCTAATAACGGTAAGATGATTGCTGCGTATCGGTTGCATGTGCAATAATGTCACTCTGCGCCCTACGGCACGTCCACCGTTCGTCGGAGAATCCGGTCCTTTTCTCCTCTGAGTTCCACACCCCGAACAGCACTTCCGTAGGACCTGGAGGAGCAGGCGAGGAATTAGCATAGTCGTTAACATAGATTAGCATAAGGATTAGCATCCTGTGGAATCGACCCATGGTCGGCGGGTTTCCGTTGAGACTCGGTTCAATGTTACCTTCTCGTTTGCAAAGAAAAGCAGGGTTTGCATAGCGTGTTCACAGCAGAAGGCTGACCCACGACGACTGGTTTCCAGAAGGGTCCCGAGGTCGGACGAAATGTCTCCTGTGATATTTAAAGGGCTGCCGTCCTACTCGGTTTTCGGCAGGACGTGAGGCTGTTCTGCTGATTAAATATTCATTTAAATATCCTATGACTTTTTTTTTTTTCTCCCAAATTTCTTGTCACCCTAAATGTTTAAAACATGAGGGCATGAGTGCAGATGGCAGATCTGAACCTGCACACCAGCAAGCCTGGCCTACCGTGCTTTGAATCTTTTTCAAGCAAAATCAGAACAGCCTTTAATAAATATATATTTCATATATATATATTTTTATACATATATTTCAAATATATCATCTAAAATAATGACTTCTGAAATTGAGCACGGAGTGCTTTCCATGTTTGAAATTTTACGTCGAGGTTAGCGGTGTGGTGACTTGATGTTTTAAAAGAAGAAAAAAAAAAAGTAATACGTTGCCATTTTAGCAACTTTGTCAAGTCAATAGGTTAAAAAAAAAAAAAAACCTTAAATACATAAATGTTATAATTCAGGCGTTCAGTAAAGTCTCGAATCTCGTAGTTTATAGTCGCTGCGTGTTATAAGCACATCTCGTCTCACTAATGGAGGCCAGAAATGAGGTCTGATTTATTTATTTATTTTTGTTTCCTAAAGGCGCCTACGGTTTACAAAATCAAATGAAGGCAGGAAACCTGAGTCTCCTTCATCAACTTTCGTCTCTCACTCCCACTATACCGTGTGAGAGAAGGCACTGTTACTATGACAACCCCAGGTTATTTATTTATTTTTATCTTTATTTTTTTTAAGTGATGTGAACATCAGCGAACACACGGCAGTCCGTGCCTGCAAGGGACGTCGAAGTCATAAGTGTTTCTCCAGATGGAGATGGAAACGCCTGCTGGAAAGATGCATAACGTAGCATGTGGTGTGTTGAAGTGTTTATCTTTGGGGGAAAGAAAAAAAAATTGGCCATAAGAGACAAAAGCAGGTTGTGGGATTTATTTATTTTATTTTATTTATTTTTTTTTTTTTAAATAAGTACAGTGGAACCTTGGATCGCGAGCATAAGCCGTTCCAGAGACGTGCTTTTAACCTAAAGCGGATTTCCCCATAAGAAATAATGGAAACTCGGATAATTTGTTTCACAGCCCACAAATATTTCTATAAGAATGATTAATACAAAATATAAAGTTAAAATACATAACGTGCAGCGCACCTGTTCTGAGCACTCCCAATAGCGGCTCATGTTAGATTACTTGCGCCGCTAAAGACTACTTCTGGGTTTTCCTCCACAACGCCACCGGCATGGGTGGTGACTGGTGTATCGGATTGGGTCTGATTGCGAGAGCTATAAAAAGACTCGCTCAAGCACGCCAAGGTCGCGAAGCATTAGTTGCCATTTTCCGCTCTCTTGCCAAGCGTTACTATTCCCATGTTTGCTTTCTGCGGTTTTGACCAAGTTTCTGTTTCTTCTTGTTCTCGTGTTTATGCCAGTCTCTGATATCCTGTTTACACCTTGGTTGGCCTTTGCCTGTTTTTTTTTTGTTTTTTTTTGAGAACGCCTCTGCCTGCTGTTTTGTCTGTCCTTCTGCCTGGTATTAGCATAAACCTGTTTGGTTTCGTGCTGCTGTCTCCTGCCTGTGCATGTGTCCACCTCAATCCCATCACACCTGACAAAATCGTTGCTTGTGTGAGGGAAAGGGGATAGAAGGAGGATTATTGTGTAGGATGACTTTCACTACAACTCACAATCACTGCAGTCTGTCGCTCACTGGGATCTTTTTCTTTTTCGTGCGACTTTAACAAGGAAACTATCCAGCGATGGCGGCTTCTGCCTCCTTTTGGGGATTTGGCGGAAATGCGACATTGCATCATTACACAGATTCATCACTCGCACTGCTACAGCCTTATTCAGGTTGTGCTTTTCTGCAACGTTTTACACTCTTTCCCACATTTTACACATCTCCCTGATATCATTTGAAGTGAGGAATTCCTCAGGGTTTTTCCTGTGCTAGCGCGGATGTTGACTATACGAGTGAGCTACAATCCCGCAGTGAGAGAGAGAAGTTGTGATCACGTGAGGCTCAGCAGATGAAGTGTACGCATACTACTCGTATTGCAAAACCTCACTCGTTCAAGTAAAAATTTATTAGAATTTCTTGCTCGTCTTGCAAAAGACTCGCAGACCAAGTTACTTGCAACCCAAGGTTCCACTGTATCCTATTTTGTGTGTACAAGACTAGCGGGTTCCCATTTTGGCTCCCAAGAGTACAATCGGCTTGTTTGCCAGCTAAACGTGACAGCAGTTGGTTAGCAGTGTTGGGCGGAGGTGTTATAACAACGATTTCCCGTTATATTTATTAAAAAAAAAAGGGCATCCGTGTCAGACATTCAAGCAGTCCTTATTTTTAGACAAATGTTAACATGTGTTCTTTTATTTGAAAAAACAAAACGTAGGGACGTTAGGAAGAAAACCCAGTCTCCAGATCGTCACCGCGGCTTCATCAACCAGTCAGCAGTCGATCTTGGTGTTGCTACAAGTGACAAGCCGTTGGTTATGTCATCGTTTACCTGAAAACCGACTTCTGACAGTCTTTTCATCTCCATTTTTTTCCAATTTTACCTCCAATTTGTACTCCATTTCTGGATTCCCCCCCGTTTAGTTTCTAGGAGTTTCAGAAAACAATGGCATAAAAAGAGGTCAGTGGACATCCTATATACGTGTATACGCCCGCTTTCGGAACCTAGAGTAAAGTATTTTTGCAGCATGTCCTCCTCCTTTAGAGGCGAGTTGGACCCACCACACCACACCACACCACACCCCACCCCTGGCTACCCATCAGTGTACTTTAAGAGTGTGAAATAAATGCTTGTGCTTCTTTTTTGTTGTTGTGCTCTGTAATGCAGGTCCCCTTGCTGTGGTTTAATGGATACTGCCACGAAGAAGCCCACTAGTGTGAGCGCAAGAGAGGTGGGGGGGGTAAAAGCAAAAAGAAAACGGCAGGAAGTACGAGGTCACTGAGAGTGAGGGAGGTGAATAAAAGGGAGAAGAGGAGCGCAGGGAGAGAGCTCGATGGCACTGCCTGCAGCCTAATAGCAGCTGAAACCATATTAGTGCGTCCCGCCCTGGCCCCTCTGCACGACAAGATGATGTTAAACACTCACGCACTGCACACACAACGTATGGCAAACTGAAAGAGGGGACAGGATCCACCGCATTAGAGTCAGGTGACCGTAATCGGATTCCAAGATGCGTCTCGGTCATTCTGCGGTACGACAGGGAGACCTACAAATTCAACAGTTCCAGCCCACAATCTGCATTTCCCCTTTAAATTTATAACAAAATTGTTTTCTAATTTCATTTATTTATGTATGTATGTGTTTATTTATTTATTAATTTAAAAAAAAAAAAACAAAAAAAAAAACCTGTTACAATAAATAAATAACTGCGGCGCACACGGTCCTAAAAGTTTCCCAGTCATGTCAAAACCATCCCATTTATGGGAAACCAGCGAACACACAAGGTCCTTGTTAACCCGCCGGCCTTGAAGAGATGTCATGACCTGCACCGAGGAGGTCATGTGACCAGGCATGAGTCAGGAGGCTTCTGTTATTGGTGTACTTCCCAGCTGCGTCTATTCTCCTAAACCCCTGGGTCATGCTTCAGCCCAAATTCGCAGTGTTTGGTTATCGAGTGGAGAACATTGTGTTTCTGCGAAGTCACACTCTGGCAGTTTATACCTGTTCCTCTCGCTCCTTCTTCTGCCCAATCATATTCTCTCACGCTGCTTTTGTCCACTGCCTTTCTGTACCACCCTCCCTCTATCTTTGTCTTTGTCTCTCTCTTGTGCTTGCTCCCCAATCCATTCTGTTTGTCATTGTGTCTTTCTTATGCCTCTTTTTTGCTGTGTGTGTGTGTGTGTGTGTGTGTGTACATGTTCCTTTCTCCCTGCACGCAAGCTTCACTCTCACACAACACGTTTGTCCTCATATTTTCTGGACAGTACATCCTAACCTGCCGCATGCAAACCAGGACACGGCCGCCCACCAGCCCGAAGCACAATGATGTACACACACACGCATGCCTGCCAAATGATCCTCCACCGTTCCGGTATATTTACAGCTACAGCGGGAGGACTTTCAAAAGTGGCCATATGGCACAAACACGGGGCAAAGTGCACTAGGTCGGTGCCTAGATACCAGCCACGAGATGAGTACACAGAAACTCGTCCAGAGGGTCTAGTGGTCATTTGATCTGGGTGTCCTATCTGAGCTCTGTGTGTGGGGCAGAAATAACAGATTGTAAAAGTACTCAAACGTGTACTCTGGACAAAGCAGCGCCGCTTATCTGCGTCTGAGCCGACAAGAGGTGCAGTTTGATTTTTACACTGGAGATCAAAGTTGGAGAACAACCTACAATTTCCTAAATGTCAAGGTCACTATGTAATCATAAGAGAAAATGATCCAATCAGGAGTAAAAGAGAAGGATTTTAACCATATGTCATGAGTTGCATACATTCAGAAGCGCAGGATAAGAAACTTAAATGAGAGATTGGAAAAAGAACACTGATCAAAATTAGAGAACACTTTCAGATCCCTCCCAGTTATTGGTGTTAATTCTGCAGCTGGTGCTCATTTCCTTCATTATCTGACAAACCCTGTTTAACTGGCAGCCGAACTTTCCAGTTATCAACGACTTTGCGAGATGTCGAGGCGTTCTAAAGTGACTGAACCCCTCCGGCAGCAGGTTGTCCAGATGAAGAACAAAGGGACGACCCTATCAGCCATAGCAAGAAAAGTTGATCGTTCCAAATCTGTGATTTCTAGAATATTGCACCTTTACAATGTCACAAACTCATTCAAGTCCCCCAAGAAGGCTG
>JAQMCW010161404.1:0-11685 GCA_030068335.1 Chrysichthys cranchii | reverse complement strand
CCCAGTCCACTTTAACAGCAATGACTCTGGTACATTTAAATGAACTATGTGAAAAGGACACATTCATAGTACAGTAAACTTGTAAATGGCATGGAATGTCAGAGTTATACGTACCTTTTCTTCCCAATTGCTGAAAGTAATGCTGAAATAAAAATTATCTATATAAACCAAATTCCATAAAAGTTTTGACGTTCTTTAAAGTTGAATAAAATGCAAACTAAAATACTTCCAAATTACATGAGACATTATTTTATTCACAACAGAACATAGATAACATAACAAATGTTCACTCTTAGGCATATTGGGTACTTTGAAGGATATAGAGAAGAGTTACTGGTGTGATGTGAAACAAGTCACATTTGCCTACACCTGCGTTGGAAGCAAGGTCACAAGATTCATCCACTATGAGTTAATAATTAACTATGAGGATAACCCAGGCTACCAGTGGATCTTGCGTTTGGCTTAAATGTCAGTAAGGGTAAATGAGGGACTTAACCACAGTACATATGAAACATGAAATCCTGTCTTGTGGAGAGTGACCATATCAAATTGCCATTAAGAACTCACAGAAGGTTGCTGACAGGAACAAGCATCACTTTGAGAAGTCTGTGTGATAATCTTGAGGAAGGAAACCATTATTGTGCAATACCTGTCTGTAGAGTAAGCACAAACTCACTCACAGATGGGAAGTAATTAAGTCTCAAGTTCTTAAATACACAGAAGATTTGCCAAAGTACATGGTCCAGTCAGTGGATGAAGATGGTCCAACTAGAATCCTACGCAGGAACTTTCTGCTTCCTTGTGTGTATCTAATTTAACCTGAAGGGAAAGTGAAAACTCTAAGATAGGGATTGACTCCCCATGATGTTCTGTGGAAACAGCAAATCTTGCTTAGCAGAGATTTGCCCAAAGTTTATTAAATTCTAAATAGACTGGAACCACTCACTGATTCTTCAGTAGAAGATGTCCAGAACAAAGTCTTAACTTCTCCACCTCAAGTAGGGTTCCTTGCAGGTGATTCTCCACTCATTCCTTTTGAAACAGTAGACGCATATGTGAGTAGTAGAACAGTGAGTTGTTAAAGCCATTTAATAAAACTCAGTAAAACTCTCAATGTTCCAAAGAGATTACCGTAATTTCTGCATTTCACAATGTATATATCTGCGGCTTATAGTCTTGTGCGGCTAATATATGTAAAAATATTTTTTTCTTTTAAAATTTAGTGGGTGCAGCGTATATTCCGATGCACTTTATAGTCCGGAAATTATGGTAAACCAAGGAAACGATTCAGAATATGCTCTTGAGTAACTTCCAGCTATTAGTGTAATTATCCTACATCTCGGAGGATGTGGGGATGTCAGTAAAGACAAAGAATTACCACACACTAACCCACAAGAAAATGACAAACCAAATTCTTAGTTTCCTGAAGAACATGAGACTGGAACATATGCATAAAATGGCAAGAATATTTTTGTCCATGGATCAGATAAAAGGCACCGCACACCTGGACCTTTTTAATAATCCTAAATTGTTAAAGCCTTTAATCTCCATTGCTCAGAGTTTCTTGGACAGCTTCGATCAAGCCCTCAGTTCAAACAGTGACAGTGAAAGCCAACTTGTCAAGTGTGTTTAAGTGAAGACATTGTGGCAGATGAAGAGACTCATGCGTATTCAAGGAGTTAGGGTATAACCCACATGAAATGTTAGGTTATTAAAAGGTTAAAAAAGAAAATATCAGTGGGCAATATGGATAATGCCTAAAAGAGGGTGCATGTGTACCCTTATAAAGTTAGAGACAAATGCTTCTTGCACCATGGAAAAGTGAGAGATGTTTAAAAAAAGTTGCACAATATGTAATATTCAGTTAATGCATAACATTCCTTGCTAATCAGGTACTCTTCTGTTTAGCGACCAGATTACTGATTTGAGGAGCCAGTTCATCACATTATTTTCCTTCTTTTTAATTTGCTATAATTGCCAGCTTGAAAAATTAGATCAGTTTAGAGCAAATTCTTTTGCTGAAATTACATATTGTATACTGTACCTTGTACACTTGAATATTGTGTTAAGATAATGTATTGGCTAATTTTGTTCTTATTAGTGGTACCTTTTCTATTGCCACATTTTATTTTAATGAGCAGCCCGTAAATAGTATTTACATTAGTGTTTACATGTGTTGCACTAAATTCACAGAGCTTTTTGCAAAATAGAGCTTTTGGCTAAATACATGATGCTTTGTAACAAAGAATTTAGTTAGTTTAATACTGTTTAATACTGTGAAAAGAATGAGAAAGAAATGAGGCTTTGGATTTGTGACTGGAACTGGCTTAGAATCCTTCGAAACTGCATGTGACTTTGAAACAAGAACTGACTTGGGGGTTAACTGAGACTCAGGCTCCAGTTCAAGTGTCAGTTTGAGTTTTAAGAGTTGACTAAGACTTGGATTCAGGCTTGCACAAGGGCTTGGGTTCAGCCTTGGACCTTGGTGTTGTGACAACTTTATCCTTAACTTGGGGCATGAAACTTCAGGAAAGTGCTCTGAAGTGCAAATAATCCACTCAGCTTGCCACCTTGACTCTGGATTGAAGGCCATCTTCTCAGCCTGCCACTGTGACTCTGGGGAGCTGGCCACCTTCTCAGTCTGCAAAGGAAACTCTGAGGTAATTTTCTCCTTCTTGACCATTGGAGGGGTCTCTGGAGCAAGTGCCTCCTTCTCTGCCACTTAGGGGGCACTGGAGCAGTTGTTTCATTTTAAGCCTCTGGATGGAGCAAATGTATCCTTCTTGGCCACTGGAGGGAACTCGGGAGCGGATGCCTCTCTTTCGGCCACTGGAGGGAGCTCTAAAGTGGATGCCTCCCTTTTGGCCACTGGAGGGAGCCCTGGATGGGTGCCTCCTTTTTCATGGTCTCACTCACTCACTCACTCATCTTCTACTGCTTAATCCTGTTCCGGGTCATAGGTGGAGGCAGGGTACACCCTGGGCAAGTTGCCAATCCACCACAAGGCCAACACACAGAGACAGACAACCATTCACACTCACATTCACACCTACAGGCAATTTAGAGTAGCCAATTAGTCTAATCCCCTCTGTACATGTCTTTGGACTGTGGGAGGACACCAGATAACCAGGAGGAAACCCATGTGGACACAGGGAGAACATGCAAACTCCACACAGAAAGGCACCCAGGTTAACCCCAAGGATTGAACCCAGAACCTTCTTACTTTAAGGTAACAGTGCTACCATCACACCACCCTGCCACCCTTTAATGGTCCCAAAAATCCATTTTAACATCTTCCCAAAACTCTCAGGGTCTTGGATTTAAGGGTGCTCCACAGAGAAGAGATAACTGAGCCCATCGGACAGCTGGGCTCTAGAGCCAGCAGGAAATGCACCTCAACAAGACATGCTTCAGGGGATTTGGGTCCACCAGACTCTCATAAAACAAGCTGCAATGTATTAGGAAGCCATTTGATGGAGATTCCACTCCGTCACAGGGAGCTGGGACATCCAACCACAAATTTTCCAAAATATTGCGGGCATGACCAATGTTCCCTCTAAGCTGCACGCGTGTGCAATCACGCAGGTCCCTGGACCTGCCCTGCACATGATTTATCAGACCGCGCAGTCCCCCCCTGCCCACAACATCCCAATGCTGACACCCCTCCCCCCCGCTCACAATATTCTAACGCTGACAGGCCCCCTCCGCCCGCAACATTCTAACGCCACCCCGCAACATCCTAACGCTCATAGTGCCGAAGCATGCTGCTCAGACACATTTCAATTTGCTCAGTCCTGAAAAAAATTTGAGGGAGCATTGGGCATGGCATATTGTAGACATAGGTATTGCATAACATTTAGCTATCCTCCCATACTCCTACTTTGTCCATATTCAGGTGAAGCTTTCTGCTTGGTGTGCTGGGTGTGGTGGAACATGTGCAGGAAAGAGGATGGTGTGTACAAACAGAAATTATGTTTATTTCAAGCACACAGACAAAGTCCAAAATGTAATCCGAGAGGCAAGGTGTAAACTGGCATAAGTAGGTGGAAGGCACAGCAAACAGGGTATTCCTAGACTACCTCAACACCAGAGATATTCGAAAAGAAATAAGCCTTGGCAGAGTAGCAGCAGTCACTAACAATGCTTTGCAACTTAGTGTGAGCAAACAAGTCCTTTTGTAGTGTGCATAATCAGTTCTAATAGGACACAGCTGTGCATTGTCAAGCTTCCATACATGTAGGAGATGCAGTGCTTGCTGGAGCTTGTAGTTTCATTGAACAGATCTTTATTTTATGTTAGGCTGTTATATTTTAATGCTAGCCCCCCCCAAACTAGAAGGATATGTCCTTTTTTATGGCATTACCTTTTCAAATGTTTTTTTGCATCAGATTCAGATTTTATTTGTCACATACAGTATCATACAAGGTACAACATGCAGTGAAATGCTTTTTGCAAACACCCGACCTTAAAAACAGTAGAAAAAGAAAAGCAGTAGAAACAATATAATGGTAGATATAAAATAATTAGAAATAAAAAGCAGCATAAAATATACATTAGGAACTGTATAGGGGTGGAATATTAACGTAACCATAAATACTATACATATAAGACTATATGGGGGTGGAGCATTAATGTGATAAATGAATATATTATGAATGTGCTATGAGGTCACAGTGATATTGCAGATGTTAAAGTGCAGGTGCAACAGAGAAGGATATGAATATGAATAGCTGGAGCTGGGAGATCCTTGGCTGGAGCTGTGAACATGACGTTCGCTGAGGCGCCGGACTTGTATTCTGGCAGCTTGACTTCTGACGACGAATTGGACTGTGGCTTGGCTTCCAACGACGAGTTGGGACGCGGCTTGGCTTTCGAGGACGAGTTGGACTTGGACGAGGAGTCGGACAACTCGGACTCCGATGACTTGATCTCCGACGACTAGGTCTCCGACGACATGGTCTCCGACTTGGAGTCAGACGTGAACTTGGAGTCGGATGTGGGATCAGCAGTGTTGGACTTGGACTTGCGCTTTCTCTTCCTTCTTTTCCTTTTAGTATCGAGAGGAGACTCTGGAGCTATTACCGCTTCCTGCATTATTGGCTTGGGCTCTGGAAAATATTCCTCTCTTACAAGCTCTGGAGAGAATGCCTCCTTTTCGGCCACTGGAGGGGGCTCTGGAGCTTCTGCCTCTTTTTCGGCCCTACCGAGTGCTTTACAGAAGCTACCCATTTCACCTAAGAACTCGTTTGTGCAATACAGGCATGGATGACAAATGTCAATCATATCCTCAACGAAATTTAGCACTGGTCCCCTTAATCAGCTGACAACGCAGCACACCCCTATATAGTCCTCCAGGTATGGATCCAGACTGCCCAAAAATATTAGATATTGGTGTGCGAATTCCCATGGGTCTCCCTTCACCCCATCGAATGGTTCCGGAGGGCTGCAAGGCCGTCATTGTATAAATAATCTGCCCAGTATGTTAATGTACCTTCCTGACTCCAGGTATGTCCGGCTGCGTTCTGCTTTCGTCGACTCCTCGGTTTCTTCGGTTCTGCTGCTTCCATGTTTCGGCAAAGCATTCTGTCAGGTCCACGAAGCGAGGCAGGATGCATGTGCAGATAACCAAATATATTTAATATAAACAAACAGGTTAGACAGACGGCAGGCAAAAACGAAGTCAAAAACAGACAGGAAGTCATACAATCAGGTCATTGGGCAAGGGGAGGCAAGCCAGAGACAATATCCAAGATACACAGTCCAAGGTCAAATCCAGGAAACAGAAAACAAGGCAGCCAAGGGTGAGACAAAAATCTGAAACGGGATATCAAAACGGTAATACACAGAAAGGCAGTCAGATAATCAGAAGGCTCGGCAATAGCGTACACAAAGGACAAGACTAATACTTCGCATTGGGTATGTGTCAGAGCAAGTCTTAAATAGTCCATGAGTTAATGAGCCACACCTGTGTCTCATTACAAGTCAGGTGACCTTGAACTTGGTTCCGCTGCACATGCGCCATGGTAAAGTGGAGTTCTTCAAGGATAAAGGACTATGCTTTGGATGCTTCCAAAAGGGACATTTAAGCAAAAATTGTCAGAAACATCTGGCATGCAACATATGTAAAAAAAAAAAATAAAAAAAAAAAGAAACATCCGACAATTCTGCATATACAAACCAAAGGAAATCAAAGCAGGTCACAGACTGAAACAAAGGCACCCACAAGTTCTGCTAATTCTGACGCAGTCCTCTCATTGGCTACTGGTAGCAATACTGGGGCCGGAAAGAAAGAGTGTGTTCTGGCAATCGTACCTGTGAAAGTAAAATTGGAAAAGGGAACAAAATGCATTGAAATATGTGCTTTTTTGGATCCAGGGAGCTCAGCAACCTTCTGTACTGAGCAGTTAGCCATAGAGCTCCTAGCCCCTGGAATGAGAACAGAGATCCTCTTGAAAACAATGGGTCAAGGAAAAACTTTGTCAACACTTAGAATCTCTGGCTTGGAAGTAGCTGCATTGGACAGCGACGACTTCCTCAAACTCCCTGATGTTTTCACTCAAAACCAAATCCCTGTGACACATGATGATATCCCAGAAGTAAAAGACATAAGAAAGTGGCCTTACTTTAATGAGGTTGACTTCACACCTATCGACATGAGCACTGGGCTTCTGATAGTAGTCAATGCTCCGAGAGCGTTAGAGCCCTGGAAGATTATTAACAGTGTTGATAGTGGACCATACGCTGTGAAAACTCGTCTTGGCTGCATTGTTAATGGCCCGCTAGGACTTGATGAAAACATGACTGGTGCTTGTGTAACCAGGCGGCCACTATGAATTTATTTGCAGCCAATGAGGAGGGAGGCTAGCTCAAGTCTCCAAACTCCCTATCCAAAAAGGGGAGGCCAAAATCCTATACCGACTACACCAGCCCCGGGATTGCGCCCAGGGCAAAAACTAGTTTTATTTAACAATACCATGAAACCACTTCTGAAACTAAGTAAGACAACGCAGATTCATTTCATTCATGGGGACAAGGAACATGTTCCACAGGGGATGACGTTTATTAAAAGCAAAACATAACCAACTGATACAGGCTAACCCCACGCACACATAAACCACCCCGGATGGTCACACCCTCCTCCACACATTTCCCCACCCACCCTACACACACAGGCTCTCTACCCAGCAATCAAGACAGAAAAAAAGAAGACACCAAGCAATAAATACACAGCAAATTACAAAAACACAATTCAGGACACCCGTGTGCTCTACGCGGAGGGGAGAGTGAGGGGGGGGTCCACCACCTGGGAAGTCAATGGCACCACCGGAGTACAAGCGCCTGTCCCATAACAAAAAACAAAGAAACAAACAAATACTCAAATTACATCACATACACCCAGAAACGAACATCAGTTCAGCTAGTATATTTACTAGCAACAGATCTAATCTAACTGGAGTGAGCGTGACATCAAGCCCACAAAATCTCCAGTGAACTGATTACAATTATACCCTGATCTTCACATATACACTCGCACACATGCACATGCACACACACACCCACAAAAGAAAGACAAAATAAACACACTACACATTCACAACAAAAGAATAAACACACAAAGCAGAAGTAGACAGAAGACAAAACAGCAACCACTGAGGCCGCAGACCATGGGGAGGTCACTTCCGATGCATCAGCGGATTACCAAACACGCTTCCAATTTGGATATCAGTCACGAGGCTCCTGACCACAACACTCGCGACTTTCCGCTGCTAATCCGGGTCCAGATGAAACAAACAAACAAACGAAAAAGTATTAACAATAAAACAAACACGAAAAAAAAAAAACGGGCACTAAAAAGGCTTACCTGCAATCACTGAATTTCTCCATACGCTAGCTACACCACCAGCTAGCCAGCGGCCGCCCACATGAGCACAACAACTCGCGGCACACACAAAAGGACCGAAGCTACAACACAAACAGATGCACACTCAGAATAAAAATCCAACACCGAACACCGCACAGTCATACCCACCATTCTACTCACCCCACAACCGCACGCTATCAGAATAAAAATCCAACACCGAACACCGCACAGTCATACCCACCATTCTACTCACCCCACAACCGCACGCTATCTCGCACGCTTAGTCCCCCAGCACCACCAGGACCGTTCCTCCCCAACAAAGGCCGACATGCCCGACATCCGGGTGCACACCCTTAAATACCCACAGCCCACCACGTGACCATCACATACCGGTCTCATAGCAGGCAACCGGCAACTCCTATCCCATCACAATCGCACTACACTCAATAGAATATCCATTGCCAATTTGGAGAATTTGTTAATAAAGCTATAGAATAAAGATTTTATGGAACAGCATTATGGAGAACAGATTGAATTGCCACAGGATGATAAACAGTTTTTGGAGATTGTGTCTGATTAAGCTGAATGTAAAAATGGTCATTACCATCTGAAACTTACATTTCATAAAGCCAGTGTGAACATTCCCAATGACAGGCAAATAGCCTATCAAAGGGCTCGGAACTTGAAGAGATTTGAAAAGTACGAAGAGTTCTTTAATGAGTACAAGGCCTTTATGAACAATGTTATGGCAAGAGGATATGCTGAAATTGTTCCTCAAAGCGAGCTGCAACCCAAAACTGGTAAGCTGTGGTACCTGCGACACCATGGTGTCTATCACCCACGCAAAAACAAGCTGTGTGTGGTTTTTGACTGTGCAGCAGTTTATAGTGGAATATCTCTGAACAGGGAATTCTTCAGGGTCCTGACTTGACCAACACACTTCTAGGTGTGCTGCTCTGCTTCCGCTTGGGCCCCGTCGCATTCTTCGCTGATATAGAAGGGATGTTTCATCAGGTTCGCGTGGCGAGGGAACACATCAACGTTTCCTCTGGTGGCCTGATGGGGACATCTCCAAAGATCTTGTCGAACACAGAATGTTGGTGCATATCTTTGGCGCAGTATCCTCACTCAGCTGTGCAACGTTTGCCTTACAAAAAACTGCAGATGACCACCAGCATGAATATGCAGAGGACGTTATAAACACCATCAGGCATAACTTCTATGTCGAGGACTGTCCAAAGGCAGTTGGCAGTACAGGGCAGGCATTGTCACTCTTTCACCAGCTTAGTGAGTTATGCGTAAAAGGGGGCTTCCATCTTAACAAGTGGATCAGCAATGATCGTGCAGTTCTTGCTGCAATCCCTGAGCAAGACAGAGCTACAGAAGTGCAAACTTTAGATCTGAACAGTTGCCAATGGGAAGAGCCCTTGGTGCTCCATGGAGCATGGAAAAGGATCAGTTTATCTTTAGCATAGCCATCAAGTCACACCAGATAACTAGAAGGGGAATTCTATCTGTTATCTGTTCAATCTATGACCCCCTAGGTTTTCTGGCTCCCATCACACTGGTGACAAAGCAGGTTCTGCAAAGCTTATGTAAGCTGAAATTGAGTTGGGATAAGAGAATCCCTCATGATGTCGCACAAACCTGGGAAAGTTGGCATAGCATGCTTCATCTTCTAACCACTCTGGGAGTTAACAGAAGCTTTATCCCTTTAGACTTTGGTCATATTACATCTGCACAGCTGCACCACTTTTGTGATGCTAGTGAGGTGGGCCATGGCGCCGTGTCCTACCTTCGACTCACAAATAGTAATGATGACAGCTGTGTATCCTTTGCCTTTGGAAAAGCCAGAGTGGTACCTCTTAAGTGTACAACCATCCCCAGAATGAAGCTTGCTGCAGCAGTCTTGGCTGCACATCTGGACCAGGTGCTGAGAACAGAATTGCATTTGTCATTGTTGGACTCAGTTTTTTGGTTGGGCAGCATGACTGTTTTGCAATACATTGCCAACAGAACCAGAAGTTTAAGACCTATGTTGCAAATCGTATCTCTCTCATCCACTCTCTGTCAAACGTAGAACAATGGAGGCACATTTCTTCGAAGGAGAACCCAGCTGATGTAGCTTCTCGCAGCTTATCACTCAAAGCCTTTCTCCAGTGCCAAACTTGGTTGAACGGACCACATTTTCTTCAAAACCACACAATGTGGCCAAAAATAATTGAAAATGTAAATGCTATTTCAAAGGACGACCCTGAAATAAAGCAGGAAGTTTCTATTCATTCTATAGCTGTTCTGCCAATGGAGGCTTGCTGCACCATAAAGTAGCTGTCTTACTTTTTAAGGCGGGCAAACCTAAAACGAGCAGTCACTTGGATTTTAAAGATTAAAGACACACTGAAACAAAAGTGTGATGGAAAGAAAAGGTCAAATGTAAGTAAACCTGCTGTTCTCAAAATGAAAATGGAAGAAATTTACTTACTGGTTGACAGTCGATGACCTTGAAAAGGCTGAACAAGCCATAGTCAATTATGTGCAAAGCCAACATTTCTCTGAGGAGATTTGATTTTTGAATAATGGAAAGGCCAAAAAGAAAACCAGTCATTTATACAAGCTGGATCCTGTGATGGTAAATGGCACTCTAAGGGTTGGTGGTCGGCTGAGCAAGTCTGCATTACTCAAAGAGGCAAAACATCTTGCCATCCTGCCTAAGATTAGTTACATCTCTGAACTCATTCTCCGCTGTGTTCATGAGAAAGTTGGGCACGGTGGGAGGAATCATATGCTCACTACACACCATAGGCAGTTTTGGATTCCTCATGCCAACGCACTGGCAAGAAAGGTAATCAAGGTATGTATGATGCGCCGCCGCTCGTGTCAAAGAGATGATAGAAAATATCTGATCTCCCACCTTTCATGGACCTTCCTTCATTTACACTTGTCGCGATGGATTACTTTGGACCCATCGAAGTCAAAAGAAAAAGGAATATTTTAAAAAGGTATGGAGTCATCTTTACATGACTAACGTCACGTACTCTCCATTTTGAGGTGGCCCATACAACTCGATACAGACTCGTGAATTGAAGCAAGCACTGAAAAACTTAAATCAAAGCAAAGTCTATACCACACTCGCACAGGATGGAATCAAGTGGAGTTTTAATCCTCCTCATGGAGCACACCACGGTGGAGTGCAGAAACGCTCAGGAACAATTATGAAATATAGATATAATAATTGAAAAGTTAATTAGTGAGAAAGTGAAGTAAATCCAAGATTCAAGAAGACTTCCTTGTAAGAACACTTCGCCATCTTTCTTGACAAAAGTGCGCACGGGGGGGAGGCTAAAGGTTGCGATGGAAGAGAGCGGCACGGCCCGGTACCACAATACCCATGCACGGCCCGCGCGTGCGCTCTCATCCATCGCAATGTTCTATCTCCCACGCGCGTGCGCGTGCTCTCGTCCATCGCAACGTTCTATCTCCCGTGCGCACGCGTGTGCTCTCCTCCATCGCTCAGTCGGAAGTTTTTTCTCATGACTAAAATTTTTATTTACCCATGCCTTCGCGACCCATTCTTGGTGGCCTCACGACTCATTTTTGGGTCGCGACCCATAGTCTAAGAACCCCTGGTCTAGGAGAAGGAAAAACTCCGAATCCAAACCCACAGCGCCAGGTCTGTTGGACAGTCTCGACATGCAAGGATCCTGGGTCCGTGGATACATCTCGAGCATCCAGCAACCATGCCCATGACAGGGTTACCAGCCCCACTGCCTTGTGGGTATTTCCGGGAGGAGAGAAGGCTATGGGAGTAAACCCAGACAGAAAAT
>JAQMCW010161343.1:0-11691 GCA_030068335.1 Chrysichthys cranchii | reverse complement strand
GCTCTCGGTGCGCGCACCTCGAGGTTTAATGTTGCGCGGGAGGTTGGGGGGATTTTCACGCGGCACACAGGTTGAAAAACACTGATGTAAACCAAATCAGTACAAATGCCCTGCCACCTGGGCTTACAATTACTAAATACTAATAACAAGAACAACTATATTAGCAGTTAACATGAACGACCAAATACAACCCAATTTCCAGAAAAGTTTGGACGTTTTTTAAAGTTGAATAAAATGAAAACTTTCAAATTACATGAGCCAATATTTTATTCACAACAGAACATAGATAACATAACAAAGGTTCAAACTGGGAAACTGTACACCTTTATAGTTAAATGAGCACATTTCAAATTTGATGCCTGCTACAGATCTCAAAAACTTTTTTGATGTGTACAGTTTCCCAGCTCAATGATTTGAAAGTCTTTTAGTTTTCATTTTATTCAAATTTAAAGAACATCTCAACTTTTCTGGATTTCGGGTTGTATAACATTCAAATAATAAAATTGCAAATCAATGCAACAAACATGTTTGTCAATCATTTTCCTGTATCTACTTTCTATATTGCCTTTTATTGCACTCACGATTTAAATGGGCTATTAAGAAGATCTGTTCAGATTTAAAACTTTAACCAATGTAAAAGTTTCACTGCTTTTGTAGTCACTGTGCGTCATGCACAACTCTCGGTTTGTCCTTTTGGCTCCGACTGCCACAAATAATATCTGAAGAATAGGAACGACCATGACAGACACAGATTTTCTGTAAAGCATGGCTATAATCAGGATAAAACTAGTGTCAACCAGCTCAAAGGGAAACCCTGATATTTTAACACACTGATCTAAAAATGCTGGTGGAAAGGAGCAGTACAGCTTGAAAAATAACCGGGTGTTTTTTTTAACCGTTTTTTTTTTTAATTAACCTTTTCTGCTAAATGCCATGGTAAATGTCATCCTGGGTAACACAGACCAAAGATAAGTTAATGACAGTGATTTCTCAAGTGAAAACCTTTCCAATGAAGTTATTAGCCAATGCCGTAGACACACTGCACAGATGCACTCTCACAGTGCAGGGAATTCTGAGGAACCGACCATACAAGTTTAGTCAAATATCTGCACTGCCACTCCCTGCTTTCTTTGGAAACCTTTACTTTATTTTTATTCACTCCTTAATGTTCTACTTAATAGAACAATTAGATAGTAGAAAAAGTTTAATTAAATATTAAAATGTAATAATTGTTAAGTATCAGTGCTATGGTAGGTGAAATACAGGTCAGCGTTCCCTTCATCTAAATATAGACACAATAACCTTGTGTTTTTTCAAATGCATTAATATTGGAAAAATGAAAATCAAGCTCAAGAAGCAAATATAACCTAAGCTAAAGCTTAGTATAAATGTGAATATGTATAGTATTTATAGTATATTAGTATTACATAGTAGTATATATGTTCTTATTAGAGACAATAATACAGACATATTTAATACCTACAGGAGCACAAACGTTTGCACAGTAAGAGAAAGTTCTACATGTGGAATTTGGGAGGGGTGTTTATGCAGATGAGATCAACATTTTTGTTATGTCTGCGGTATTTTGTCGCTATGTTGCACTGTACTTGTACAAACCACAAAATAAAAAGCAAAGCAACCTCATCAAATATTCCTTTATTTTTATTTAGTCAGTGAAACAGATCACTATCACAATGCTTACATTTATATTACATTCTTCTGGGGTGGGTCTTTTAGAGAGAGAGAGAGAGAGAGAGAGAGAGAGAGAGAGAGAGAGAGAGTTCTATTTGAAAGTAAAAGAAAGTTTTGGGTTTTTTTTCTCAAAATAATCATAGCACGCACGTGCATGTGTGTGTGTATTGGATAAAGTCCCTATTGCCTGATTCTCAGCACCGTCCAATCCCCAGCCAAGTATGACATGATCTACGGCGAGGTATTTTAATGGTATCCCTTATTCGTCAGAAACAGACAGAAAAAGGGAGTGACAATAGGAAGCGAAAGAAAAACACCACTGAAGATGAGCATGAGCATGTCAAAAGAACTTTGTCAAGTTCTCCTCCCACTAAAACTTTAAAAGGTTGAAAACTGTAGGACTCAAATGGGAGGACTGCCATACACAAATGCAAGCGGCAGCATGAAGACAATAACTGTTATAATGATCATTCTCTTCATAATCGTAAGTCATTCAGTCTCTTCATAGTATGTAAAAGGTGCATTCTAGTTATCTAATGTCCCTTTAATGTAATTATTTTTATTATTGTTGTTGTTGTTGTTACACATTTAAACATTTGTGATATATTTACGAAATGCTTTAAAAATCCAATACTGATTATAATACAAAGAAACCTCTAAATGCCTTGCTTTAGTGATGTTCTATTTTCTAGGTATAATTAGAACAACATTACTACAGTACAAAATTTAAGTTAATTAAGATATGCAAATGTGACCACGTTTAATGAACCAAGCAGCCATTAGATTGATTTTTTTAAAGCAAAAATAAATAAATAAAAATTAGGGTTAAAGTTTTTGTTTGTTTGTTGCTTGGTTTAAATAAGCCTTAGGGGTTGTGCAGACTAGGTGATTACACCAATACTTTTACTAGTTGATGCTCTGGGAGATCATGACTATTTTTGGCTGGTGGGAGGGGAAAAAAAACAGCAAGACAGAGATTAAGAAAATATTGTTTAAATATAATATGGAAAAACCATATAAAAGTAATAAGCCTGCTCAAGCTGGTTAAAGTACTTAACAGCACATTACATAAGTTTATCAAATTATTATTAGCCTTGTACAGCATCCGTCATAGACAAAACAGAAATCATCGTGGTTGGGACGAGGTAGCAGTTATTGAAAGTCAACACTGACAGTCTCATCCTCCTCTAAAATAAATAATTTAGGGTGTTGGCTTGACAACAAACTCAAAATGGATACTCATATTACTAAGACATGGAAAGCCGCTTTCTTTCATTTGCATAATATGAGAAGAATCAAGGAATTTTTAAGTAACGATAATACTCAAGTTTTAGTCAACGCCTTTGTCACCAGCCGACTAGACTATTGCAACAGTATTCTCTACGGCCTGCCTGCCAATGAACTGCAGAAACTTCAGCGTGTTCAAAACACTGCTGCCAGGCTTATTTGCAAGATAGGTTGTTTTGATCACATTTCACCAAGCTTAAGGAGCCTCCACTGGTTACCTATCAAATTTTGTATTGAGTTTAAGATCTTACTTGTCACTTACAAAGCTATTCATGGCCTCGCACCAGTGTACATTAGCAAACTTATCACCTGTAGAACTGCATCTAGATATAATTTAAGGTCATCCGGTGACCTTCTATTGCAACCACCTAGAACAAAAACTTTACGCACACTTGGTGATCGTAGTTTTACTGTAGCTGCACCAGCACTCTGGAATAAGTCACCTAATGCAATGCGCTGTGCTGACAATGTACAGTACCGTGCAAAAGTCTTAGGCACGTGCAAGGAAATGCTGCAAAGTAAAAATGACCCCAAAAATAATTAAATTAAATCTTTCCACTTAAAGGAAAAATACTAGAACATGCAGGAAACCGTAATAAACTAAACAAAGTCAATATTTGGTGTGACGACCCCTTTGCTTTTTTTGTTTTTTTCTTAAACAGTAATCCCAGGCACAATGTGTACAGCTTCATAAAGAAATGAGGTGGCAAGTTTTTCTGCCACACTGCTCTTCTGGAGACTCGGACTTGTGAACTTACTTCATTTCTTGTATGCAAAACCCAGGAGTCCTCATCTTGTGTTTTCTCTGAAAAGTGCTCTCTTATGTAATATGTTGTGTTCTTTACTGACATTCAAAACTTTTCACATACAAAGAATTTTTTTTGTTTGTTTTTTAAAGTAATGTCTGGACATCAATCTGGACATTTGTTTTTCGTACTGACTCAGTAATGCAGAAATCGGAGAAATAAATACCTTATAAAATAAAATTTGTACTAAAAAAATAGGGTGCCTAAGACTTCTGCACAGTGCTGTACAAGCTTTTAAAAGTCTATTAAAATCTCTCTTGTTCCAAAAGTCCTACGAAGGTTCACTGATTTATTATTTATTTCTTTAGTTAAGTTTCTGCACTAGAATTAGAATTGCAATTAGGGTGAGCACATTGTAGTCATGAAGGAATGGTGCTGTGGTCTGTCAGTGTTTCTTTCATGGCTATAATGCATTTGCTCTACTATAAGCTATTTAAGTTTATTACTATTAGTTTATTTTTATTGTCTATATATACTATTATATTATCCATGGTATGCTTATTGAAGATTAGAATCTCTAGTTTTTATATTGTAAAGCGCATGAGAGCATCTTCTTATGGATATATAAGCATTAAATTTGATTTGATTTGACATAGAAGTCCCTGTAAAGGGGCTGTTAATTTTGAGACAATAACTTACTACAACAAGTGCATTCATATAAATATATTATTTGTAGCTGCATTACTGTCAAAGCTGATGTTATTAGAAATTAATCAATGCCTTCTGAACTATAACATTCGAAAATTCAACAGCACCGGGGTATAAAAGGAACCTTTTATTTCTGATCTGCCCAAAAACTCAGTGACTCTGTGTAACTTCAATCACTACTAAGGCTGCACTTAAACAGAAACCTCATGTCAGGGTTCTGGGATGCATGTGCAGATAAAAGGTAGATGTTTATTAAAGCAAATACAACAGAGTAAACAGCAGACGAAAGGCATAAACTAGGGCATGCAGAAGTAATCGATCAGACGAACAGAGTAAACTAGGCAGAGCAGAAATCGGAGTCGTGAATCAGTCCAGGGTCAATACGAGAAATCCAAACAGGGCAGACAATGGCTAGGCAAAGTACGTAAACCGGGAAATCAGACAAGGTAATGCACAGTAAGGCATTCAGAAACAGAAAGGCTTGGCAATGACTGTTCACAGAGGCAAGAACAATGCTTCACAAAACCTGTGTGTGTGTCTGTGAGAGTCCTTTTAAAGTCTGTGAGCAAATGCGTTGCACCTGCGTCTCGTCAAAAGTCAGGTGACCCTGACCTCTGAAGGTCTTCGGCCATATTGGGAGAACGCAGGTGCTCATGGGATATGAAGTTCTCCTGTGGTTGTGGGTTACCAGAGTTCATGACACCTCACTTGATCTTCATGTTATTTTTTTCACTTATGATGTAACAATTATGTGTATTAACATGTATTTGGCATGTGATATTTCTGCAGCAGGTTGGGGCACAGGAGACTGGCTCCTCGCTAAGCAAGATACGGCAAAAACGATCATGGGTTGTGGAAATATATACAATAAAACGAGGTTTCGTAGGACAGATCGGACATGTATGTATAAATATAGATTTGTGTGTGTGTGTGTGTGTGTGTGTGTGTGTGTGTGTGTGTGTGTGTGTGTGTGTGCATGTGCACTAAACTGCAAATAAATGCAATTCAATCTGCCAGGTTTCATCAGTTGAACTGAGTGGTACGGAACAAAAACTTGGTGTGATTTACAGCTGTGACATCATAAGGCTGAGAAACTGCCTTTATTTACATAGGACTAACAGACAACAAGTAGACTCAGATCTTCCCTCTCTGTTCATAGCTTGAATGCTTTTTGGCAGCCATTTGTAGGGTCACTTAAAACCCCACAAACTGGCTGATTAAGCAGCAATAAATTTAATGAAATGAAGTAAATAAGGCTTTTTTTTTTTTTTTGCTAAAAGGTAGAATTTCTTATTAATCATATTAAATGTTACATGCACTAAGAAATTGTACGTGGTTACAAACAGTTATCTCATACACAACAGGCTACAAGTAAAACCCACCCAACACAACAAAGCTTGACCTACATATAAAACACAACATAAATAGTGATATTTAATTAACATAAATGTTAGGAGAACTATAGATGGTAAATGAAACTGATAGCAGTTTTTACAACTTAGTCTGTCTTTTCATTATTTACTATTATGAAACCACTGGGCTTTTAAAAAAAAAATATTATAGTAACATTTACATACATTTTAAAAATGAGAAAAAAAACAAAACAAAAAAAAAAAAAACACTGTGGCATATGCCGTTGCTCGTTCTGGAACCAAGCACAACTTGATACAGCAGTGTCACCTCAGTCTTACGACAGTCAAAGCTATTCAGTACAACTGATGCAGAACCTGACATGAATGAGAAAACATTTGAGATTATCACACAGCTGTAGTGACGCAATGATCTTGTGTTTCACAGGTGGAGTTTTATGACAATATTAAAGAATGCAAAATCTATGGTCCCGGACTTGATCAGCAACCAAAGGGTCTTTTCCTTATTGACAAGTTAACCAAGAACATAAGTGTAACTGGAAATGTGGACTACGGCGACAGAAAAAACTTCACGGTACCCATTTACTTTACCTTAATTGCAATCAAAATGGCCGCGTTTTCTCAGGTATTCTGCTGTCTAATTAGAATTACACAGTAGTAATATAGTAACACTAAGTAATTACAGTTCAGATAAAGAGGACGAGATGAAAACGTCAGTTTTAGTGCACAAATTTCAAGTTTCTTCTGTGTTGTAAAACATGTTCCTTATTAAAATTCTTATGCATAGTGTAAATCAGTCCCTGTAACGGGGAAAATAAGATTAGCCCCATGACTGTTGAATAATACATATGATTAATTGCCGATTAAAATATAAAATTTTTGCAACCCTAATCATATGTAATTATTTGTTTCATCAATACAGCCATACTATTTTTGCATAAATGAGCTGCTTAAAAAAGGAAACAAATTTTATTTAAATCTCACCAAATCTCACTCAATCTGGTGTCCATATGGAGGCAAAATCCAAACTAACTACTCTACCATATATTAATTATGCCTGAATCTTTGTTTTAAATTATTGCATTTCATTACGTTTTATATAAATTAAAGCATCTTTTGTCTGTTTGCAGCTTATATTTGAATGTGCCGCCCTGAAACACGTGTATGAACGACTTGCAGTGCAGATTCTGATAGAGGAGGTTTATGAGCCATATCTCAGTAAAGGTACTTATGTTATCAGCGCAGAAGAATGGATGCAGCAAGGTAAATCAAAACTGACCATAAACTGATTATTCACTGTGTAAAATGCATGCTCCCCTAGTTAGGATGGCCTGACTTACAATTTTTCGAAGTTACGATGACGACTGTGATACGTTAAAATTTTTTAAATATTTCGAAAATATTTATGATTCGCAGGCAGGCATTCCAACATAACGGCACATGACATACAATACGTTCGGACGATGCCCGGATGTACGCATCACTCGCCTTGCATGACGCCTCACTCTCTGTCCTTCAACTCACGGAGTTACCTTGTGTATCAGTGTACTGTACAGTGCATTACCGCATGGTTTTTCATGTGCTTCAAGAGCAAATTTTAATTCATAAGCATGCCTTCTAAACACCCCAGCATGTGTCCTACAGGAAAAGACTCCTGGGTAGGCTAGGCTAAGCTAAGCTAAGCAGTGGTTCGACATATGATACTGTCCACTTACGATGGGGATTTCAGAACGCATCTTCATTGTAACCTGAGGACTACCTGTATAATATATCCCCCTATTCTGCTTTGATATGGTATTAATCGTCTCCTAAAGAGCCAAATTGGTATTGTGAAAGTAATTTTTAATCTAAAGGTTAAACGTTTAACCATTAGAACTCTCATACAGTGGGTCTAAGTACACTTACTGACTTTGTATTACTGGTGGTCCCTTTCTTTGGACTGATGGGGTAAATGGCTAACTGTTGCAGAGCAACAAATATTTAACAAATTCTTTTACAATACACCAATAAACAAACCTATATTGTAAATGCACCTAGTAAAATGGCCAATGAGTTTAGCTTAAAAGTATCTCATAAAAAAGCTGCTTTTGTACCTATCAGACTATTAGTATGAATCAGAGAAAATTTAACAGTTTTAGTTCATTTACAATTTGTCTTAGTTTTATACTGCACATCAAAGGTAAACACAAAAAAATTGCACTGGACGACAGTCCTGTACATCTAAAAACATAGTTGTGAAACTCAAAACTTCTGTTCATTAATAAATACTATGATGGCAGAAAATGGTAAATGAAACATTGGGAAGTGTGTGTAAAAATCACAAATCCCCCCCCAAGCATCAACATCACAAAGCCAATATTATATTAATGATATAATTATGTAAATAAAGGTATCAACACTATAGCACTGCTTTAGCTTGGACAGCACCTTACACTCAGCTTAGCAGCTCACAACGGCCAAAAAACCAGAGGTATAACCCAATACATACTGCACGTTTGGCTCGCTTTTGGTCATCTGGCCAAGACTGCAATCAAATCACACTAGTTTCCACTAACCAAAACCATTTTGTGCTGATGCACTTAGGTGCTTTGCTCTGCACCAGACCGATTGCTGCTTTTTTTTACCTGCCTATAAAACAGGAAAAAAAACACACGAGGGTTGCATTCAAATGGATAAAATGCTGCTTAAACGAAAACTCCCTAAACGTTTACAATATGCATATATGTTGTATACACTGTATGTATATACCCATTTACATGAAAGGTTTTATTCTGCTTGTGTTTCTGCAGGTACACCTTTGTTAACAATGCTTGCACCCAGTATCACAAACCCTAAAGGTTTAATTTTCAATGTTAAAGTTACCCCAAACCCCCACACTTTTATGGTTTTTATAAATGAAAAGCAAGAACTTTCATTCAGAGGATGCCTGGACTATGAGGTATGAGACATTGATCTTCTCCACATCTTTTTCCTTGGCTTGATGTGTTAGCAATTCAATGTGCAATATTTCTGTTTGTATTTTGGCTTAATTGCAACACTGATAATGTCTGGACATTTGAAAGAATTCATATCACTTTCATTTAGGAAAATGAGAAATACACAGTAGTTGTTGAAGTAAAGGACCAAAAAGTGTTAACCCCACATTCCAGCACAGCTACAGTAATCATCAACATTATTGACAAAAATGACCATATACCTGTAATCATAGGCAGAAAGGTGAGTAAATATGAAATGTGTGGTAAAATAAATATATTATTACAATTTGATTTTATTAGGGAACAAACTGTAGGTTTAAAAAAAATATAACGATCCATGTTCTTGTTTTTGTTTGTTTTTCGCCCCTCGTAATAAACGACAGGGCAACGGACAAATAAAAGAAAGAGAGATTGGAAGCGAGGTTTACAGAATTCAAGTGTCAGATAAAGACAGTCCAGGTAGCCCAGCCTGGAGGGCCAAATTCACTCTTTCTGGTCATCAAGCCGAGAACTTTAAAATGGAACTAAACCCCGAAACAAATGAAGGCATCTTATCGGTCATAAAGGTAAATTATTTTTCTTAATATCTTTTATAACTTTAAATGGTAAGCCTGAAACAAAAGAATGAAGGACAATTATAACTAGTTGAAAATTCCTTCTGCTTGGCCATTACAATGCTAGCATGCTAGCCATTTTCCATGAACACATGAGCTGATAGGATGTTACCCGTTAGTTTGTTAGCCATCAGCAGGTTAGCATTTAGCAAGTTAGCAGTTAGGTGGCAGGTACAGGCATACCTAATAAGATGGCACATACGTGCACAGCATGTGCAGATGTTCCTAATAAGTGACAAACAGCTAAGTCACTGGTTGCTATGGAAGAAGAAAGAGAAGGAGAAGAAGTGCAAGCAATAGTAATATGTGCCTTGCTATGCTCTGCATAGCAGGCACATAATTATGATCTGATAATAATACCACCATTAATACTTGAAATTTAAGATATAAAGCTGTCTACGGCACAATCTCATATCAATTATATACGTGTACAGTGAACCCCCGCGACAGGTGAAATCTGTGAAGTAGCGACGTCACATTAATTTTATTATTTATACATATATATTTAAGGCCTTATAAATCCTTCCCACTCTTTTATTAACCTTTCTCACACTCTTATAAACACTTCCCATGCTCTTAAACACTTTCTACACTCTTAAACCTACATAATTTTAACAACATGTAAAATTCTATATGGACACTCATCAGATGAAATGAACGGTCACTGAGCCAATCAGAGCCCAGGATACACAACGCAGCGCTCTGGTTGGTCGCCTCCCATCCAATAGAGTGTCATGTACAATCTCATGTGGGCAAACTAGCTCAAGCGGTGTCAGTACAAAGCGGAAAACAACCGGGAGACAGAGGGTTTAACCGGCAGAAATGGCGATGGGGAAAGCGTACGGGAAAGAGGCGCAAAACTCATGTTACCAGAGGAGCTGAGTGCTGAGGAGATAGACTCAAAGGACATGAAGCTACTGAAGTGATAAGAGCTCATGAACACGAAGCGAAAGAGCCAGTGAGGTCACTTCCTGTTTATAGCCGTCCTAGCAATTCCTAGCGCTCCCTCGTGGTCACCTGACTGGTCCCCCTGACAAGGGGAAGTGGCATAAATTGCGTTTTCATTGTGTATTCATCCGCTGATGAAATACATACTGTATTTTATTTCGATTTAATATTCTTTTAATATGTTTGACAACTTTTTTTTTAATATTTTTTATATCCCAGAGTGATGCGAAATTTTTAAAAAAAATCTGCAATTCAAAATGTGAAAAACCGTTTCACAAAAATAGGTGAACCGCGGTATTGCGGGGGTTCACTGTACTTAAAAGCAAGACAACTTCAATGCAAATCTGCTGTCTACTTTCAGTATTTTTTGTTTATGCTCGCCTCCAAATCAGCTGACAGTTAGGATACAGAAGTGGCAACACGCATTTGGTATGTGGTTAGACGGTAATCAAATTCAAGTGCAAATATGCATTCATACTGATTAAGAAATGTAATCTCTGTGCTGGCTCTCCCACTGTGCGGGTTTCCAGGAAAAAACTTGCTATGTCGGAATTCTGGCAAACACAAGGGTATGTCTGGTCTGCAGATCGATATCATGCTAAACATCATAATGCTACTACTACTATAACTAATAATAATAATAATAATAATAATACAGTGAACCCCCAGTTTTTCACGGTTCAGTTATCACCGGTTCACTTTTACATGGTTTTTTCATTGGAACCTAACTATTTTTACAATGTGGGAAATCCCACTTTATCGAGAAAAAATAAGCTATTATATTTGATCAAATACAAGCTAAATCGTGGCCTGGGTTGAGGAAATGCCCAGACGTATTGGTAGGTGGCACACAACTGGCTGGAGCTTTAGCAGTAGCCAATCCAAACATTCTATATATTTTTACTTGCCTCTGATTGGCTGCTGGAGACACGTCTTCATCAAACAAAGGAGCCGGAGCACACCTCCTCCCCACCCCGCACTTCCCAATTCACCGTGTGTCTCTACCTTAGCTACATCGCCGTGTCCACTTCCGGCATTCACCACTTATTTTTGATGCTTTCTCCTGGTTTCCCGAAGCCCCTGCAATGCCACCCAAACGCCCTGCATCTTGTAAGCCTTCTGGTGCCAAGGAAGTGAAGAGGAGGAAGGTTATGACGCTGCAGGAGAAAGCTAAACTCCTAGAGACAATAAATAGGCATTTTAGGGGTAGTGTCAATATAATGCAGATTTTAGCACTTCACGGATGCCTTTGGAACATAACCCCGTGAAAAACTGGGGGTTCACTGTAATAATAATAATAATAATAATAATAATAATAATAATAATAATAATAATAATAATAATAATAATA
>JAQMCW010161240.1:0-11698 GCA_030068335.1 Chrysichthys cranchii | reverse complement strand
CAGGCTTTGAGTTGGGTTGTGGAAGTGTGACATGATGACAGAAATTGATTGTTTTAGCACAGAAAACATGATTTTTTCACGGCGAGCTGGCTGTCTATATATTCCTGAGAGTCTCAGCTTTCAGGGGACATATAACATTACTGTATTACCGCACGCGGAAAGGGGCGTAGCCTAAGAAACAAAGGGGCGTTGCCGCTGTGTCCCGGTACTGGGTCGCCTGCAAATTAACAGATTAAATAAATAAGCTTGCAGCTTGTTACAGAAATGCACAACATTCTCCGTCCTCAGGCTTTTCTTGGTGGAAAAAATACAGGAAATGCTTTACTCTGCCTCTACGTTACTGCTACACTACAGATGCCGTAATTATTTAATAAACATATCCGTAAAGAAAACTTCACAATATCAACAATTATATCGATGATATCTTTAATATATTACATTATAAATCTTTCATTTTTAGGCTGATTTGATTATGTGGAGTATCTGCCATACAAATCCCTGTGAACAATCTGTCACTACCGAAAAAAGTGAAACATCAGATCGAGTGCATTAATATGACTTGGTGACTTACATTAATACACTGGTGACTTGCATTAATGTGATTGGTGAATTACAGATGTTGTCTGAGCTGCTGCTGCCCAAGAAAATTAATCATCACCTTCTGACCAATCAGATTCAAGAAGTCAAAAGCACCCAACAAGCATTAATAATAATTAAATCATCATGATGTTGTATATGTAATCACATCTCTCATCAATTCCTGAAATTATTAGAACATAGCTCTTTGTAGTGCAATGCTAACAGGTTAGTGTAAAAAAAAAAAAAAAAGATTATTGGAGGTTATGGTTTTTAACCCTTCTGTTCTGTTCTGTTCTCAGGAGCAGTAATGATGATCTTGGGTCAGTTTTAACCCGGGGCATGTTTAATTATCCAAAAGTGCAAGAAACCAAAAAATCCAACTAAACATTGTTTATATCTCATCACTAACTCCATTACTAACTATTAATAACCATTAATAACTGTGTGTGTGTGTGTATGCGTGTGTGTGCGTGCGTGCAGGCATGACTGGGGTGAAATAGGTCTAACAGTTGCAAAGAAACAAATAGTACAGGTAGTCCTCAAGTTATGATGGAGATGCGTTCTGCCACATCCACCGTAAGTCGAAAATATCGTATGTCGAACCACTGTGTTGACCCACTCAGCCTAGCTTAGCCCAGCTTAGTCCCGCTTAGCCCAGCCTACCCAGGAGTCTTTTCCTGTAGAAGACATGCTTTTGAATTAAAATTAGCTCTTGAAGCACACAAAAAAACATGCGGTAATGCACTGTATAGTACACCAATACACAAGGTAACTCCGTGTACTTCTGCGTGTCGTCCGCGTGATCCCTTGTAACAGCGAATACGCTGTTACGCTGGCCTGCCAGTGATGCCTGCCTGCGACTTTTAAATATTTTCTAAATATTTTAAAATTTTTACCGCATCACAATTGTCATTGTAACTTTGAAAAATTGCAAGTCGGGCCATTGTAACTCGGGGAGTGCCTGTATTTGCCACTTTGGACCCCATTAATTGCGGTTTGTGTAGCTTATATGAGGACATTACCTTCAAGGAAAGTCAACAATAAAAGTACAGTGGAACCTTGGATTGCGAGCATAATCCGTTCTGGAGATGTGCTTGTAATCCAAGTCGCTCGAATATCAAAGCGGGTTTCCCCATAAGAAATAATGGAAACTCAGATAATTCGTTCCACAACCCACAAATATTTATATAAAAATTATTCATACAAAATGTAAAGTAAATATACATAAAACAAAATAACCTGCACTTTAGCTTTGAAAAGAATCGTGGCTGGTGTGAGAGAGACGAGAGAGTGTCAGAAAGAGGAATATCAAAGGCTACAACAAAAACACGGAAACTAAAGTACAAACAAGAGTCAAAACATGAGCAAGGTAAACACTAGAACATGGCTTGGCGATAGCGCGGAGAAATGCAAACTAATGCTTCGCAAACTTAGCGTTCATGAGTCAGTGTATTTATAGTCTATATATGAGCATGGCGCAAATCCTGGAAGTGTTCTGTCTATGAGTCTTCCAGCATGCACCGCTATTGGGAGTGCCAAACTGGTGTGCTGCATGCGCGCTCCGCACGGGAAGATCCATGACAGAGAGCAGGAGGATTATTGTGTGTTACTTCCACTACAACTCACGGAATCACGGCAGTCTGTCGGCTCACTGGAATCTTTTTCTTTTCATGCGACTTTAACAAGGAAACTATCCAGTAGTTCTTGCCTCCTTTTGAGGAGTTCGCGGAAATTCGACATTGCATTGTATATGCTAGTGCGGAAGCCAAAATCCTGCAGTGAATGAGAGAGAGAAGTTGTGATCACGTGAGGCTCGGCACACGAATACTTCTCGTATTGCAAAACATCACTTATTAACCAAGTCAAAATTTATTCTAAATTTTTGCTCGTCTGGCGAAAAACTCGCAGACCAAGTTACTCGCAATCCGAGGTTTCACTGTAATAATATTGTCCACAGAACAAGCTAAGAATAATTCTGGATCTAGGTTTTATTATATAGTGAAAGTGTATCAGGCAGCTGTGACGTAAATCATGAACCCTGTTATTATAATAGATAGAACTAAAAAGTTTGCCTTCCCAATCATGCTTAGGGTACAAAATATATATGTGAATGACAGAAAACTGAAAACCGGTGAACCCAATTCTGTAACTGCTTCAGGAGCCCTTATGTATTAAAATAATATTTTTATGACTTTTGTCTAGCGGGACCTTAAGTTTGACATGAGGGGGAAAAAAGCCTCTAGCTCATAAATATGGAAGAGCTTCATGTGCAGAGAAGTCTATTTCTTTAATTTCTTGCTTGTGTTTTAATGACCCGTGAAAAGCATCAGAATGTTCTGCCTCAAGCTGCAGCTTGGCCTGTTCATTCTGCATTTTCATAAGGATGTACACCATTAAACAGGCAGCACACTACAAGCAATACAAAGGCTTTTGTTTTGTTTTGTCTTCGTTTGTCTTGTTTTATCTTGTTCCATTTAGTTTTCATTTATGTTTGCTTTGGGTTTCCAACTGGCTGACTACCTGACTGCTACATTTTTTTGAGCTCTATATTGAGATGCACAAAAAAACACGGACCAGTGAATTTCATGTACTGCCTGGTTGACAGGAACAAAACCTATTCACCTCTAATGACATGAGTGTGGGTTCTGATGATAAAGTACATGTAAATGAAAACAACTATTGGCAGTTTACTATGGCAATACTCAACTATTACATCAAGGAACCTTCTAAAAATGGCCATCCAATGGCATTCCACTTCCTCCAGAAATGAGATTTGTTGGAAAAAAGCTTTGGAGGAAAAACTGTGTGATAGTGTTTGTGGCAATTGGCAAAGAATCACAGATGATAACTAAACATTATAACCCCTATTCGCAGGGCTTTAGAATATCTTTTAGCATTAACCATTCCCAATCATCCCATATTGTCCTCCTTTTGTTTACATTACAGTCAAATCTATTTCTCAGTTTAACTTTCACTCTGGACCATGGGATGTTAGTGAGTGTGTCCATCTGTTTCCTTTTAGATCCACTCCAGCCATTGGTGTGAACAGGGCGTGTGTGTCCTTCCACTACCTTTAGGCTACTGACCACATCCTTGCCAAGCCATCCTCACAGCAAAGTTCCAAAGTAAAATTTACTCAAATTGAAGAAAATTGTACAGTGTGCGATATATTTTACTCTATTTGGTCCCTCTCTGAAAAACATAAAGGTTTCTATAACTTTGCCCTGGGTCTGTGGCTATCTCGAATCCTCCTACCTCACAGTGGCAGCTGTAGCCACACTAGCATACTGCAGCTTTCTGCACTGTGAGGCTGTTGGCATTCACAGACCTGAAGCGCCAGTTTCCCTCCATTTGCTATGAAACCTTGCTGCATGGATTTTCCCACCCCCCTTGGCTCATGAACCTGTCGCTAATGTATCCAGCAGACCATGCTGAATTCAGTCTGAACCCACATGGAGTTCCACTCATGCAGCCAGTGCCTGGATCTCCTGGAACACAATGACAGCCACCAACTGTGTGCCTTGGTAATAACTTAATCAGATCACTAGCCACAATTGTTCAGGCCTGGTGCTGGCTAACATGCAGGGCAAAACCAAGAAAGGCTTCAAAGTTCTCTCTGAGCATATGCATGGCTTGACATCAGACTTAGCTCAGTTAAAAATTTAGGACCGAAGCCACACACAATGGCTCATGCACATAAGCGCGGCCCTTCTGAACCTACAATGTCTGTCCTGCATGGTTGGGTTGCTCTTTGAGCCTGAAGCCAAAGAAGCCCTAGACAGTTCATGTTTCAGGAATTGGGAAACCAACTAAAAAACAAACCGACCACACAGCACAAATAGGGCTGAGTCAACACTTTGATGTCTTCTAAAGGTCCTCAAAGGCCTGAGCTGCAAACATATAAAGCAAGCATATGAAATCATGCACACAGGTGCCTTACAAATGCCTGGGGGTCTCTTGTCCACTCTGTGTATCAGGCCCTACGTGGCACCATGTCTACATAAAAAAAATCCCTGAAAGCATTCCAATAAAGGAAAGGGGCTGTCAGAGAGATTCTTCTTCTTTTTTCTAAAAACACTGTCCACTGAGAAGTGTGTACATCAGGCCAGTGGAACCTGATAATCATGTCACAGGGGGTACAAACTCCCTTTATTGACCCCAGACCCTCCTGGGGCTTAAGGCCTCATCAATTTGTTGAGCATTGCTAGCATGATCTCTTCTCTCTCTCAGGTCCTGTAGATGCCGTATGGCACATAGGTTGCCAAGCAGGCCCCCACAATTGACATTTCTGTAGCCAAGTGCATTCTACAGGGTGAGATCGCTAGTCCCACGCCCAACCCTCCCCTAACTCGGGACTCAGGTTCATGCTCTCACCCACGCACACATCCACAACTACTCCTATGGGCAATTTAGGGTAGCCAATCCACCTAACGCCTTTGTCTTTGGACAGTGGGAGGAAACCGGAGTACCCAGAGGAAAGCCATGTGAACATGGGGAGAACATGCAAACTCCACACAGAAAGGCACCTGTGCCAAACCCGGGGCTCGAACCCAGAACCTTCTCGCTGTGAGGCAATAGTGCTAAACACTTAGCCATTGTGCCGCCCTTGCTAGCATGATGCAAGGGGGAAATTATGCTCAATCCCAGCTCCTATTGAGAATGTGGTGTAGTGGTGGAATGTGCAGTGTAGCAGTCCAGGAAATGGTCCTGAATGCTGGAGCTCCTACCATGTGGGCCTTGTATGTGCCAAAAATTGAACCTTTTAGAAAACTGTGTGAATCTGGACCATTGGCCCATCCATAACACCCCCAAGAGCCAGACATGGGATCTCTTCCAGCTCCTATCCATACCTGGTGGGAGTCTTTCACAAATTTCTGCTGGCATTTACCTAAACTCAAAGAGTGTGAGAACTGCATCCTTTGGTGATAAGCTTGCCCAGCATGCGCTGGTAGCTGTCTTTGGTAGCTCCTACTTAGGAAAAACTCAACTCTTCAAGTCTGATGATGGACCTTCCAATATTCTACCAAAGACAATCTGCAGAGTGTTCGCTTCTCTGTCCAAATTAATATTCATTTACCTGCTAACTTATAAATTTGACAGGTATTACGTACTCACATCTGTAGTTTCAGCACACAGAAAATCTATGTAAGTTGGTAATGATCCCTTGTAAGCAATTTTAAAGTTCTGATAATGTCTCATAAAACTCTAAAAATAACATATAATTAACTTCTTGATAATTATGTTGCACTTACACACACACACTTATTCAGAGATTGTTGTGGCAAAGGGATTCATCTCACCTCCCTCAAACTCCGTATGGCAGTTCCCCGAGTTCTCATTCAGGCTCTCCTCTTCGTTAATGATAATGTTCTCAATGTCCTTCATTGTGAGGTGATCCCGGAAGGCATGGAACAGGATGTGCTTGAGCTCCTCTAGTGTTATCCTCTGCATGTCAAACTGCAAAAAAGAAGCAGAACAACATCAGGAAAATTATTTCATTAAACCATGACCATTTATTTACTTTTTTGGACACAAAAGAGAATATTAAAAGCTCCCGATGAATATGCCCCACACTATTATTTATCTGAAGATCAAAATATGTTATGATAGATACTGATTGATGCCCTTCACTCGTAATGCCAATATATTCAGATAATGCTGTTGAAAGCAGCAATTTAAAGCCGACTCTTTCAGGGTGATTGAAAGACACAGGAATACCACAGAGTGGGACTTTTATCACTTTTATCACTCATGCAGTCCATTTAATTAGAGAGAGCTCTTGAGCAGAATGTTAACTGCTTTTTTGTATGGTGTTCTGAAATTAGCCTTATTGAACAGTTTTTTTTCTGGCAATAATACGACTATTATGCACTATTATGCATTGTACTAATATCTGTAGAAAATGGTTAATAAAAATAATAATAATAATAATAATAATAATAAAAACTACACAGAGGCATACCCTTGCACAGAATTCTTTGTGTAAACTAAGGATTGATGCAAGGTTTGGAATAAAATGACCATTAGGGAAAAAAGTGCAACAAATTGGCATATTAGATCTGCAAGAAGATTGAGTCTTCTCATAAATAATGTTCTACTTGGAATTCCTGTCTTAGTATCAGTGCTTAGTGGGCTAGCAGTAATACCTTTTTTCTTTCTTCTGTCACCAATTTATTCTTTTCTTATTGCTCTTTTGTCTCTCTCAAGGGTTATGATAAGTCGCGCATACATTTTTGATGTGAATGGAAGCCTTGGCCTTATCATCAGTATTCATCATGAGAAAAATTATGCTATAACCTCATATTGGCATTGGCTATATTCATTCAGAGGTCCATAGTTTTAAGGATTAGGCTTGTACAACATTGATTAAATAGACTGATGCAAGGTTTGCAATACAGTTTTCATAATATATCAATATTCCATGATTTGGCATGTTAATTAGTGTTAGTTACTGTCTTCTCAGGTTGGAAGGGCTCAAAGACTCCAAGGTCAAGTTCGTTTTTACCAGCAATTTTAATTTATAGCAATTGTTACTTAAAAAATATAAAAAATCACTAAAGGCAAATTGTTCTGCTTATACTGAACCAGTCTGAAAAGAGTGAATGAGTGAACATAAAATAAAATTTACTACACAACACAATGGAAAGTTGAAGCTGCTTGAGGGGTAGGGGTTTCTTCACGAAGCTTGCAGCTTGCAGGTGGTTTATTATTACTGTTTTAGTGATTGCTTAAAAGAAACTGCTGCCACAGGAACTTGGTTGGTAACTTGGCAGAAAACATTTACAGAAAGCCATAACTGTGCATCATTGGAAAGCCAGTAACAGACAATGAAACATTAAACCCATATGTGCCTTTCTCACGAAACTCATCTAGTTCTAGCTCGGTAATGTACAAGGGTTCATGTCAAGCTTACTCAAAATGAAAATGGATGAAAGGCCAAGCATCTTATTTATGGGGCTCATAAGAAAACACAACATGGTATTAAAGTAGTTGGCAAGCTAATAAATTATTACATCCAGAGTATGCACGCTGCCACTCGTTATTATTTTATTGCTCCTTCAAGAAAATAGTGAAGGTTAAAAGAGACTGCACCACTAGTTGAACTATGCGTCTGTCCCGCCCTCAACCTACACATTGAGGTTGGCATCTACAACCAGACTTACTGTATCACTTTTTGCCTAGACAAAAGAACACAAAATAAGCAGTTGTCCAAACAGGCTGATACCGAGCCACTGGGTGAAAATGCTACACTGTTGTAGTTTTGGAGACTTTGGTTTCCTACCTTGGAAAACATAAAAAATTAGCCATGTAACGACTTCTGGTTTGCCTTTCTTTTACTTTATGTGTACATCCTCTGTTTCTTGAGATCCAGGCCATGAAAAGCAAGTCTGGTCGTTCCTGAGGAGAGCTGAATGTGCTCTGGGCTTTCCAAGAGACAGAATAAACCTTGATGGCATGTGACCCTCAGCTGACCCACAGCTGGAGAAATTCCATTACTTGGCAAAACTGGTTCCCTACCTTTTCCATTGGACAGCACAAAGCCATCATTTTCTTCTCAGCATTGTGCCTCCTCATTACTGAGGTACTGAGCAAAAGTCACCCCTCACCCCTCATTTCTTTATATGTTGCTAGGAAAATGAAACAATAGGTATAGTGATTTACTACAACATGTTCAAACATACATGTAAAGAGAGTATATAACAAAGAGAGAGTTTGTATAATTCTAATAAGCTTTAAAGTCATTATTTGGCATAACCACTGTTTTTCTTCACCATAAGCTGAACTCTCTAAGGTAAGATTTCTTGTCATTTCTTTAAGTAGTCTTTAGGAACAGGTGTCCAGACATCTTGAAGGACATTCCAAAAGCTCTTCTTTTAAGGTTGGCTGTCTTTTGTTTCATTCTCTGTCAAGTTGATCACACACTGTTTCGTTATGAAATCCAGGCTCGCATAGCGCCTCTTTCAGTGAACCAAAAATGTGATGATCGCTCGGCACCAGATCCGGTCTGTAAGGAGGATGGAATACGTTCAAACCTGATCTGTTGCATTGTCTCTACTGTATCTGCATGAGGATGTACATTATCATGGTGCAGCAAGACTGTTTTGGACAGCGTTCCTCTTCTTTTGCGGTCACTTGCAGGTTTAAGTTCATTTCACAGCAATGCACAGTAATTTGCACTGTTCACTGTTTGCCCATGCGCTTGGAAATGCACCAGAATAGGTCCCTTCCTAAAATATAATTGAAAACATTATTTTCTTAGGGAGGACCGATTTTGAATTTCTTCATGGATGTCTCCATTCCGTGCTCTGTCTTTTGCTCTTCATGTTATCGTAATTTTAAAATTGCCTTTACTTTTTGATTCTCCCTGGTATACATATATATTTTATGGCTAAATGGCATTGTTTTTACAGGATGACTAGAGTAAATAGAGGCGCACTGGTCTCCTGGTCTATACACAAGAGGTATGAGCATGTCCATCACTGTGCCTGATTTCAATACAGTGTTACCTGTACCCACGAGCGTCTGAGGACACGAGTAACTTGAATCTCGCTGTACCCACAAGCAATGTTTGGAGTCACGAGCGGTACCGCGAGCCCGCCCGCCTCATTATGTCTATATGCATAAACAATGGGGAACAAGGGAAACTTGCCCACGCGGGTCAGCGGCGGTCAGTCTCTCACAGCATCTTGTGTTGTAGCATCTCTTTGAGACCACGTGAACTATTTTTGTGCTTTCGATTTCTTTCGATTGCTTCAGCTGGCTCATTCTAACAGCTGTTTTGTGTTGCCGCGACATGCCACCAGAGCGGTGCTATGATACGTATGTTTACATCCAATCTTGTAAATGTGTAAATGTAAATGTAAATTTTTTATGCATTTAAAGATGAAAGTGTGTCTAATATGCCAAAAAATGTGATATTCTCAATCAATACTACTCATATCGTCACTAAAAGTGCAATTATTGTGCCTATAAATGTTTTGTATGGGGGGATTTTGGGGCCGGAAAACCAATTAATCCCTTTACCATTATTCCTTATGGGAAAATTGTTTGTACCCACGAGAAATTGCACCCACAAGCTGTGTCTTCAAACCAATTACGTTCGTGGGTACAGGGATCACTGTACGTTAAAGACACATATGAAGCACCTTCTAATAAAATACAATACAATCCACCCCATTTGGACGCAGTGTGATTTAACACGCTTTGACTTCAATACAATGCGATTCAACATGATACACTGCAATGCAAAATAAATATGATGCTTTGAAATTCAACATGGTAGCTCTTCCTCATTCACAATAATCCTCTATGTGACTCGAGGAGGGTCTGGTACAGGAATGGACTTTAATTTTACTTTTATTGGCACTATGGCGAGAAAGTCACAGGAACTTTTATTTTGAAATTCTGCTTTAACCACAGCGACCGATTCATGGTGAGTGAGCCTCCATGACAGAGTCTCCTGTTCTCGTGCCATATTACTCTTGTGTAACCCACCCAGACACTCCTGCAACTTGGCGAGAATTGGACATTGACAGCAGTGGAGACGAGACATGGGTCATTTTTCTTAAATAATAAAGGCACGGGGCCTCTACTAATAATTATATATATTAATAACTCAGATTTTACCCATATAACAATGCTAGTAATTATGCATCCTAATTACATTTCAAATTGCATCCAGTGCACAATTTTTTAATCGGGACAGTCGCATCATGAACTTTTATATCCGTGAATCTTCCCATCCCTAGTTCACAAACACACTTGGACTGAACCTTACACATAATCACCCTACTCAATGCTTCCATGAGACCAAGACCTGGATCTGAGCTACCAGTTTTCAGAGTTATCCCTGACTCCACCAGGCTCATGCTTTATGAAATTAAATAGAGTAGAGTGTAAAAGAGAAAATGTATTAGAATTATAATAAAATTACCATGGCTTTGTGGATGACTGGTGTCTATCCACGTGCCAGCACACACCCGTCAACATCTATTACATCAAACCTGGCCAAAGAACGTCATCAAAGCTAAGTGGGTTTTCAGCCATTTTCATTTCTGGTCTTCTTGGCTCAGTAAATAACAGGACGTTAATTCCAATTTATACTCATTTATAATTTCAAACCAGACGTTTTTCTGATATGAGCTGTACACAAGCTGTTGCTATAAAAGGCAACAAATGTAACAGTGAGCGGCTGCATTGGATAGACCAGAATTAAAAGGCAAGGTGCACTGTCTCACCCTGGGACTAATGCACTGTGATAGCATGTTATTGATTGTTCTGCATGCTGAGCTTAGTGGGATTAAGGGCATTCATATTGGCTCACACTGAGTTGTCCCTGTAAAACAGTCAAAGGTTTATTGATATATGCCTCATAATGTGCTTAACAACCTACCAGCATGCCACCGGGATCTATTCTGTTACTAAAATGCAGTGTGTGTGTGTGTGTGTGTGTGTGTGTGTGTGTGTGTGTGTGTGTGTGAGAGAGAGAGAGAGAGAAACAGACACTGAACAAAGTGAATGATTCAGTCATAAAAACATTGACTTAACAATCACTTTCATTTGTACTCCAATTTCATTTTTATTATTTTAAATTAAGGCACATTACTGCTGTCTATTCAAATTACTACTGGACATGCATACTGAAATGGCATGTAAATGTAATGGTATTGCCTTAGCATCTTAGTTTATAGCTGCAGTACAATCTAACACCCAGCGGTCTGATTTTCTTCATCTATTTTTATCCGACAGATCTTTTTTTCTTTTTCTTTTTTTTTTTGTATTCTACAATACCTCAAGCCACACAGAGGGAACATCAGCAGGGACAAAACGGGACAAAATGGGAACATCAGCAGGGACAGCTAGACTTTCTATTTTACTTTATAACACAGAGGGTTGCAGTTAGCATGCCTCTATCACAGGTGTATTTGCTTCAGTCAGAAATGTCCAGCACATACAGTACAGTGGTACCTTGGCATATGACATTAATTTGTTCCAGGAGCAAGGTCGTGTGTCAAAATTGTCGTACGACAAATCAAATTTCTCCATTAAAATGAATGGAATTACTAATAATTCGTTCCAAACCCCCAACAAAACACACCGATTTCTTTTGTTACGTGTT
>JAQMCW010161215.1:0-11702 GCA_030068335.1 Chrysichthys cranchii | reverse complement strand
TCTTGTGTAAATATCTCATTTCACAACGGATATATCTGCGGCTTATAGTCTGGTGCGGCTAATATATGTAAAAAAAAAAAAAAGCATTTTTTTTTTCTTTTAAAATTTAGTGGGTGCGGCGTATATTCCGATGCTCTCTGTAGTCCGGAAATTACGGTAACTCGGCTTCCAGAATGACGGGAAGAGGGGAGTGTCAAGAAGGAAAGGACTGGCTCATGATCCAAAGCATACCCCATCATCTGTCCAACATGGCAGACGTGGGCACGTATGGCTGCCAACAGAACTGGGTCATGAGTGTTTTTGGATGATGTGAGTGCTTGTAGAAGTAGAAGGATGAAGTATATACTTTCTGCTCAGATTCAGTCAAGCTGACGGCACTTCGCACTTCACAGAGATCATGTCCCGAAGCATACGGTGGAAGCAACTCCAGCGCTTCATACGGCAAAATAAAAAAAATAAAAAAAAAAATTAAAAAAAAAAATGGAACGCCCCAAAACTTTTTTTTTTTTTTTTTTAAAGATCCGACTTAGGGACCTGCAACAATTCCCGTTTTCTCCACAAGAACAACTCGCTTCTGTCCAAGCAAATTCTGTTTTGTTTTTTTTTTTAACTACAAGGTGTTTCAGCGACACCGAAGACGTGAACTCTACAGTGTGTGCGTGTCTGCGTGTTCGTTTTGTGTTTTCAGCTCGAGTTTTTTTTTACATACCATTCAAATCCACAGACCTCATCTACATCACACACATGTATTTGAATGTAACAAGCATACAAGCAAGGCCCATACAGGTCTACCAAACTATGTTGTATGCTAATGAGCAATTTGGTACAGACCGACAACTTGATGTGTTAAATAAGAACATCCTGACATGCTTTATTCTTTATTCTTTTCCTCTAAAAGATTACAATTTTTGTATTTATCCAACATGGAACGTGGATGAAACGAGTCTCTCCCTCGTTAACCGTACTACTTCACCCGTTACAAAGCACTGGCACTGGAGACTCCTTCCATAAATCACTGATGATGGCTTATGGATCCCATACGACCCTAATATTCTCTCTTGTCCTACATGTTATACTTAAGCGCATCCCGCTGATGTGACTCAGGAGAGCATCGGCAACAACTGGAAGCTATTTATTTAGCTTGGGGTTTTGTTACGTTAAATAATTAACGGTCAGCTTCCTGCTCAGGTTTGGAACGGCAACACATCACGCGTTGCTGATTCGAACGGAGGTGACTGCTTGCACTGAGCATGCTACGAGCTAGGTCATTAATCACAGGGAGTTAACATGCCCTAGATTGTGACGTTTATCTTTTATGGGCGCTTCGCCCGAAACGTTCCAAAGGCGCACACAAGATCGCTAAGTGGTGCCTCGAACCAGGTCTAATTCCTCAGAGAATACACTCGCAGACACACTACTACGACAGCAGTGCGATCGGACGGGGAAAATTACAATCAAGAAATATCTGACGCGACGTGAGTTTTTTCCCCCCTCTATAGAGATCGGTTAGGATATATCTGAGCCCTTACTGCTGGTTCATCACGGCATCCGCGGTAAAATATCTGCTTCTTTAAAAGTAGGCCATATCGCTACGGGTTAAAAAGAAAAAACAGCAATAACAACAAAACAAAAAAAAAAAAAACACACATCATCATCAGTGCTTACTTTATTCACGGATGCGACTGAAAAAGTGGTTGGAAATGCTGAAACGGCGTAAAGGTTAGCGCCAGACGTCTAAAACGTCCATCCGAGGTCGCGCTGTAAACATGCGCAGCCGTGTGCACTAAAGAAGCCTGCGTGCTGGATAATCTTCGACCTGCGTTGAAACTAGGCCTATTGTGCAGAAGTGGGTCAGATGGTAGACACCGTTATGAAGGAAACAAAAGTTCTCGGTTATAACGACGCTTACAGGGTACACGGAGGAAAACGGGGTTAAATTACAGCCCGACACTTTCCATGCACATCAACGACGACTATATCGTCACACTGACCCTAAAGGGTGGAAGGTTATTTTTTTCCTCCCGCCAACAGAACGAATGGGTCAAAAACACGCATTCGCATTCACGGTCTTCACCCTTCGATCCTTTTGCTCTTTAAATTAGGGTTCGAGCTTTTGAAAGGCGGTCCAGAATGGATCCAGGAGGAAAGAGAGTTAATGGTTCTAGTTTGGAAAACGGTCCAGACGGAATCATTTGTGAAGAGAAAGTGTTTTTTTTTTTTTTTTTTAATGAAAGGAAAAAAAATAAAACACACACTTAGAAAACCAACCCACTGTTTTCTAAACCAGCTCTTGTTCATGATTTGGAAAAATGTGATCTCCGGTGACCTTGGGATGGTGTACGGTTCGAGCGCTTGAACGCAATTTTAGTTGGAACATTTTGGGGGTTTTTTTCTCCAAAAGGAAAAACGATTCCTAGCAAAGAAGGATTCTGAAATGGTCTCGAGATTCACTTCACTTCCAGACAGAACAGAAGCGAGATGAGGAGCTCCAGCTTTCTAATAGAGATGGAATGTGTTCTAAAAATAACAAAGTAACACACCTTTAAAAAAAAAAAAAAAGAAGAAGAAGGAGAAAAGAAACACGTACAAAAAGACCCAAAAAAATTTTTGGATGGTTAATGCGTCTAGTTTCCTTAAATAGCTCTAGGGTAGCTCATCGCCTCTTGAATAAATGTTGAAGTTCAACCATTTTTCATGTCATTCATCTGTAAAATGACTAAACAACAGGTTCCCTGACTGTCTTTGGAGATTTAGTACTTATATGTTCCACTCTCAGGTAAAAGAAGAAAAAAAAATTAGCAAAAGGTTCTTTTTATGGTTAATGAAACCTTTTCAGGGGTGGCGCAGTGGTGTGGTAACCCCGCCTCTCGCCCGAGGTCAGCTGATTGGCTCCAGCTCCCCAACCCCCCCCGCGACCCTGAACAAGACGAGCGAGTGAGAGTACGCAAGTGAAACCTTCTGCTAACAAAAATACACAGTGTGTAACACACAGGGTTCTACATCGAACCTTTAACCCTGCTCTGGTACCATGCCCTCTTTGGACCATGTATTTTTTTTTTTGGAAACTATCACGATAAGTGACCTTGCCTGCCACGTATTTTCTCGTAAGGCCTTCTTAAGTACGCGACACATGTTGGATAGTTTCAAAGTCTTTCCGCTTATTTTTTTATTTAGGTTTATTTCCGCTTCGCCATTAGTACCTTGAATGGGACAGGTACTTACGGGGGCAATTTGACCCCGAGCGAAAATAAACCTAAATAAAAATAAGCGGAAAGACGGATATGTGTGGCCACTGAAGCCAAAAACTGTCAGATCTACCAAGAACCTCGATGTGAAATATCGTCAGACAGCAACCGGGGGGGGTGGGGGGGGTGAAGCAGACACACCCTTGAAAGGAATTTTAAAAGCAAATTTGATGTATTTTTCGACGATGCCATGATGACACTGATTGTGATATGGATCAACCCAAAAATTGAAAATGTGAAATCCGGTTACACGAGCAATGCTGGATTTTTGTGCCTAAAATCCACCACCAGAGGCACCCGCAGCAGCCGCAAGCACCACACAGCGTCATCCAGGACGACGCAAGAGATGCGATATCTGTCCCATATCAAGTGACAAGAAAACCAAATTAGTTGTGCTAAGAGTAACCAATGCCAACAGTAACATTTTTGCCTACAGCGGGGTGAAATTAGCAGAAACTCATACATGAAGCGTTGGATTTTTATACCATGTTATTTCAAGGAAAACAAAATATTGTAATAAAGTGGTGTTATTCTGGTCATATAGCAAACTGACCCCATGGTACCAAGAATGTGACTTTTTTCATGGTACCAGAGCAGGGTTAAGGACGCAAAAAACGGCAAATATTTTAGCCGAACCCTATTTTCCCTCCAAATATGGCGGCAGTAAACGTCCATCGCGTGGTGCACTCGAAGTTTCAGCTTTGGTTAAAATTCCGCCCAGTTACCGTTCCATCCGAGGAGTACCGTAATTTCCAGACTAGAGAGCGCATCGGAATATACGCCGCACCCACTAAATTTTAATAGAAAAAAATATATACTTTTACATAAATTAGCCGCACCAGACTATAAGCCGCAGATATATCCGTTGTGAAATGAGATATTTACACAAGAAAGTTTTTATAAATTTTCATTTACATTCCTTAATGTCATGTCATGCTTCTTGCATCAAGTGCCAAAAACTACCGCTAATGTCTTCTTCTGTGCATTGATCGGGTGCGTCTTTCACGTTTTAGCGCCCCCTGATGGCAGTTAGCGAAGAAAAATCTATAGATAAGCCGCACTGGTGTATAAACCGCAGGGTTCAAAGCGTGGGAAAAAAGTAGCGGCTTATTGTCCGGAAAATACGGGTGTTTTTTTCCAAACACAGTTGCCTCTGGCTATTCTATAAAGCTGCTTGTTCACAATGGACCTCATTTATTGACCTGGACACGGACAAATTTACCCGCAAATCCATCGCCGGGGCATTCCTGAAAGTCCAATTTGTTGAACAAAACGAGAGTCCCTGGGTAAATTTTACATACCAAATACAATACGTACAAGTTTTGAATAACTCATTTCATCTACGTTTGCCCATGAATTTAACGAACATTTTGTTTAAGTTAAGGCACAAAGGAGAAAAAAAAAAGAAAAAAAAAGGCAGAATTTTATGACAGAGAAGGTAAGCAGTTTCATTAGGACTAAAAGTACTAGTCGACACCCAAACAGCAAAGGTGCAGCTGCGTTACTCATATCGCATTCACTTCACGTGGTGTCCTTTCGTGCTTTATCAGTCCCTTCGTTGGTTTCAGAACGTCGTGAGCTTTGCCTTTTAAATCGGTCGTTCCTTTTTTTGGCGTTCATCAGCGAATGCGCGGGATTATGAGGAAACTTTGCATTATGGAAACCTTTGTAAATCATGTAAATGGGGGAAACTTTCAGTTCACACACACACCCACACACACTTTTCATCGAAAGCAACACCACTCTGAGGAATCAGAAGCAAGGTGTTCCTGTGCGAAACGTTCCACGGTACTGAACAGTTGTGAAAGCTGATATGTTATATGGTTACACGCTCGGGATCACACACAGTTCTTCTAGCATGAAGTGAAGAGAGTTGAATTAAAAAGTGTTCATATGGAGACGACGGCACAAACATTATTGCGTTAAAAGAATTACAGGTCGCTCTAGTCTCGAATTGGGAAAAAGTTTATCATAAGAAGTTGATTTCACTTAAAAAATAAAAATAAAAATAAATAAATAAAAAGAACAAAAATGACCGAGATAACTAGACAGACAGACAGACACACACACACACACACACACACCAAATCAGACCTGACAACTCTGACTTTAAATAAATACTTTAGCACTTCCTGTCTAACTCGCCGCCGCCGCAGCAGCACTGTGTGCTTTTCTCTTCTCACTCAAGAATGTTCCTCCTTTAATTTTTAACAAAGTTCTAGCTTATTCAAACTTCACTTCTTTTTTTAAAGCAAAGCCACATTTTTTTCATTCCGCACAAAGTAAGCAGAACCGCTTAGCCATTTAGTACGAACCAATGGAGCAGAACTTTCTCTTTCTGACCCGTTAATGTTTTTTTCCCTTTTTTTTTTTTTTTTATATTTTTCGAGCGAGTGTGCGAGACCGAAAACCTTTTTTATTTTTTATTTTTTTTATTTTATTTTTTTTTTTTTAAATGGATATTTTGTGCTTTCAGAAGCTCTGGATGCTATTCTTCAAGCGCAATAAAAATATTCAATTCCGCCATCGTCGCTTTTTTCTTTCTTTCATTCTTTCTTCCTTTCTTTTTTTTCTTTTTTAACGCCCTCCATGCATACCGCATTTCACGTGACGATTGTTTTTCTTTTCTTCTCTTTTTTTTTTCTTTGCAAACCGTAATTAGCAGAGCACGGCACGTCCACAAGAGCGATTCCTGAAAATCCACATTTGACATTACTGGAACTGAGCAAAGCTGAAGCAAGAGGAAAAGCGCGTGGAAACGTCGTAAAAGCATTTCAGTCAGGCACGAAAGCCACAATGCGCCAGATAACACTGGCGATTCAATCAACAAATGCAGCTAAAGTGATTCAGTCCATAACTGACAGGCTGCGGTCCGAAAGCCTCGTCCTCTGGGAGCTAAAAAGTCAATTCTGACTTGCGCTAAATGTATAAAAGTCTCTAAGCGAAACGTTGACATAAGTAGGGTCATCACTCTGGCTTTATGGATATCGATAAAAATATGAAGAAGAAGAAGAAGAAGAAGAAGAAAAAGACGACCAAAAATCAAAGATGTTTTGAACTTCTCTAGAACCGACAACATTTTCCTTTTCTTTTTTTCCTTCTAAAATGATCTGGGAACCGACCGACTGACTAGAAATCTGGCAGCAATTACACTTATTTACAATTATTTCTACCTGAGCACTCTTGACTCGGATTGGTCTGAAGGTGGTACGGGATTTCGGGATTTTCACACCAGTTTCTGAGTAGTCTGGGTGCACATAAGCAGAAGAAAAAAAAAAAAAAGAGGCATGTCATATTCCATAGAAATAACTGATCTGATGAACTGATATGCTGAGATGGTGGAGCTTTCTGTAAGGAGACGGTCGTTTCGCTACAGAAGAAATCTCCAGTCTCGGTCAGGAAGGTTTCACAACGGAGAACATTCCGGTTTCTCAGGAAGCGTGACAACCTGTGTGATAAAACCACGCACCAGAACGAACCTGTTCGGCCGGGTCTTCCAGTGCATCAAATGTAACTATGAATGGATGAAACCTCCAAAGTGTTTTTCGTTTTTTTGGAAATTGAATCGTTCGAAGAAAAAAAAAAAAAAAAAACCCAACCCCGCTGTTGATTATTTTCCTAACAGCGGACGACCACGTGGATTGCACAGAAGCAAATAAAAATCACATGCGTCTAAATAAAAAAAAAAAACAACCTAAAAACCATTAATTACCAACCAGTCATGATTAAAATAACACTCAAATCACTTTTTCTTCTCCTTCTCCAAACGACCTGCCGACAGCATGACGGATCTCAGCGAGACGGACATCAGGTGGGATCGAAAACGATGATCCGGAACGCAGAATTGTCGTGTTCGTGGGCAGGTTTTCAACCTTGCGGGACCAGACGAGGGTCGCTTAACATCTCGGCGCCCCGTGGTCGATGGCTGCGTTCTCTGGGACTTCCTCGGCACGTTGTAGAAAAACACCTCACTGAAGGGATCTGACTGAATCCCGGACCAGGCGGAACGTGAAGCGCTCGGCTTTCAGGCCTGGAAATGACTCAAGCCCCTCGGGCCAGCTCGCTCGCGGCTTAATCAAATCAAGAGCTTTTAAAATATCGACATTAAAACGGTCTTCGGCTCATAGCGCCAAAGTGCCGGGTCAATGTGTGCAGGCAGAACCACAAGACGACACTGCGGAGACAGAGGTGAGCTTTGTGCATTCGGTTTATTTATCATTTTGAACTGCGCGCAGGGGTGATGTCAGCGGGAACGACACAAATCTGTAAAAAACCTGACTGAAGTGGAAGTGCTCGGGGCGCGAGTGATGAAACGGTGAGCCTCTCCCGAGTACGATGAAGACGAACAGCGATTGATGCTTGTTCCATCCGGGAACGCTTTACTTTTCGCTACCCGGGACATCACACAGTGCCAACACACCCACACCCACTTCCACAAACACACACCTTCCATTCATCACTCCTGGCGTTTGAAGCGTTGCTGCTTGTGGATTTACGTAAGTGCTGGAAAATCAAGAGCCCTGCTGTTCCAGTGCCTTCTGCGAGAACACTGGCCTTCCTCAAAACAGGTTTTCTTCCAAACAACATTTCTAAAAATGCGAACCAGTTTCCAGGACGTCAGCAAAACAACGTGCAAATTGTCGCCTTTCCATGAGCTCGGGCGAACAGCAACACGACGACGTCATCGGGGAGGAGCGCCAGCTCGGCGCTCAAGAGGAAGATCTATTCCGTCCATGATAAACGTGACGTCCGTTAAGGACAAATAATCAAAGAGGCTGTCCGACAAACGATTTCTCAGAGGCGGTAGTACGTAGGACGGGGAATAACAGACTTTGAGAAGGGCTCCTGTAACATTTGAGACCTTTCATTAAAGTCCGTTCGACTCTTTCATTCCGTTTCTGTACGGTTTTCCCATCATAATGGACCAGAACTAGCCTTGGCGACCATGATGGAAAGAATATACCAGGCATATTAGGTCTAAAACTTGGAACATATATGTATATATAAAAAAAAAACAGATCGAGATGGGTTTCCTAACAGCCAATCTGCGGAGGTTTCTCAGCTTTCAAAACGCAGTGGCTCATACATCAACAAAATCAGCGATTCTCGGAATGGTGAGCTGGAAGCCTTTAAGATGGACCCCTGATCCCCAACTGGTACTAATGAGAACACGGGTAAACAAAGAGTTTTGCTGCCCAGAGTCCAGGAGAAGCCTCTGGACACACCGAGTCCTTGACAAAACCCTTTCATACGGGTTTTGTTTCTCTGGAGTGACGTCCTCAGGCTGCGCTGCTTTCCTTTGACAGATAAACAATCCGAATCCAATTCCAGTCAGAGGAGCCAAGCGTAGAACCAAGAGGCCAATTAAATTTTGCTCAGCACCGTATGGCTCATTGCTTCAAAAAAAAAAAAAAAAAAAACCACAATCAATGGGCCAATTTACACCTGCTATCAACGTTCACAAGTGAATTACGGCAAGAAAACCTCCTGCGGCGCAGACCACTGGCTAACTCGCCCCAGACGACGGAATTAAACTCAACCGTTTGCATGTTACGAAAGAGACCACGCCATGTTGGGGAGATTCTACATTAACTCCAGGTGCCTCGTTTACAAAACATTCATATCAGGTTGGAGTTTACATTTCACGGATTTGGTTTCACAGGCAGCACGCAAATGAGGAGTCGGGAAAACGGCTCAAACAAAGCAAGCACGTGCATCGACTTTCCGGAAACGACTTCATCGTTCTTCTGTGCCTGACTTTACAGTTGAGGCCGCAGGCCGAGATGATCGACTTGACATATCCCATGTGATCCACGGTGTCATTTTCTCCAGCACGAACCCACAAATGTGCCTCATCCAAACAATTAACAGCACAGAATCCCCTGATCTGGGAGGTGTGAAGGGGCCCAAACTGTGGCTCGTCTGGCGGTCTCTGAGGGCCAATTAAAAAACAAACAAACAAACAAACAAACAAAAAACACCACCTTGTGCAACGTATCTCAGTCCCAGTCCAGGTGATCCATTTGTCTGATAAGCTTTCGAAAAGCATTTTAGCCGAGAATATACGATCCGAGGAGCTACATCAGGTGTTGCAGAAGAACGTAATCATCATCCACCTGCACGGCACCTCTGGAAAATCTTCTCAAACCCCTAAAGGTAGGTGTTCATGATCCTACACGTGTGAATTCACCTGTGCATCTGGTTGTAATTCAATTTGGTTTGTACGCATAGGGGTTTTTTTTTGTTTTGTTATGGGGTTTTTTAACCCTAGAGCCATGAAAGCCAAGAAAATACCTTCCTGAGACAACATGAGGTCGAAATACACCCTGACGAATAGTACGGGACTCGGGACAACATACGGCTGCAAAAGAACCAATGAAAACGTGGTCCGGGTGAGCAGATTGCGAATAAGAGTCCCGACGTGAGCACACGACGGTCTTTATGATCATATGACGTGACACAACACGGATCTACACGATCCAGGTGAGATTAGGCACTGAAGCAAGACAAGATTCAAGCATTATAACGTTTTTGGGAAGTCGGACCTTTAGAGTATCCTCGTGGGACCGATGCAAGCAGAAGTGGGGAATCATTTTCGGTACTGCTATTAAAACTCGACTCATCCGACAACTTTGATTTGATCTCCCTCAATCACTTTGCTTCAAACGGTGTGCGATGAATAAATAAAGCTCTCTGGTTTCTCAGTTATTTGGCGGAAAGTGGTTTTGGATTGAAGCGGCACAGTGGTGTGGTGGTTCACACTGTCGCTTCACAGCAAGAAGGTCCTGGGTTCGATCCCTGGGGTCGACCTGGGCGCCTTTCCGCGTGAAGTTTACATGTTCTCCCTGTGTCCATGTAGGTTTCCTCTGGGTACTCCGGTTTCCTCCCCCAGTTCAAAGACATGCACAGAGGGGTTTGGGCTAACTGGCTACTCTAAACTGCCCATAGGTGTGCATGGTTGTCCATCTCCGTGTGTCGACCTGCCCAGGGTGTAACCCCGCCTCTCACCCAGAGTCATCTGGGATTGGCTCCAGCTTCCCCCCGCGACCCTGAACAGGATTAATCGGCAGAAGATGAGTGAGTGAGTGGTTTTAGACTGCCAAATGCTATTAGCGTAAGGCAAGGGACTCGACACCGGCGTTCATCAACTCGTTACGCATTAAAACACGACGCATCTATTCATGCTTGGTGAACTCAACGATGCTCCTCAAGCCTCTACGCTACCCAAGTGACATCACGCCGTTATACTCCAGATGGGTCGGAGTGAATTTGGGGCGCACCACACACACACACACACACACACACACACACACACACACACCTTTAACACCAATTCACCTCCTGGCTTGTTTTTTGTTTTGTATTTTTTTTTTTAAGTGGAAGGAAACTGGAAGTCCCAGAGGAAACCTGTGCAGACACTGACCCCGGGCTCATGATCAAACCCTGAAGCTTACGGGACGGAGCCAGGACCTGCTGCACCACCCTGCCCCAGTGAGCCTCATGCCTCAGGTCCTGAGACCTGGGAATAACTGGGAATGATGACGTCATAATCCCCACGAGGACACTTATGACATACACACCTGCTGGCCTACGTCACACCCCAGTTAAAGCCACGTGATCACTCACACACAAGCATCTCTCCGTGGTCAGGTTAGTGTTTACTCGTGAATGCAACCAAAAAACCCAAAACCAAAGCAGTCCATGAGACATGTGCACTAAGGGGGGGCGGGGGGGTTGTTTTGGATGCTGATCAGACCCTCAGGGGCATTTAACGCACAACGAGCTGGACCTAAAGACATGAGGGACAAAGCTCAGCCTCCAGCTCGTCCCTAAGGTGTGTGTCCCAGCACTGTTTACTGCAGCATGCACGGGCTTGTGTTCATGCAGATCACCGTTAGCTGTCAGAGATGAGGCGCTCGTGCGGCGGCAGGTTCAGGAGCACAGTGCTGTAAGGCCAGTAGTGATCCCCGCCCCGCACCGCACCGCACACTGCCGCTCTGCCCGTCTCACTTACCTTCCTGCCCCGGGGTTCAGACCAAATCCACCTCGATTTAAAGCCTCGTGTCGCCTCGAGACCAAGCTGAAGTCCTGCGTGCTGAGCTCGAGCCGTGCTACTGTCTGCGCGTGAGCAGTCTCGCTCTACACCAACTACAGCACAGCGGAGTAAGGGAGCGTGTGCATTTTCACAGACACGGGCAGAACGGGGGGGGGGGGGGGGGGGGGGCCGGGACGCAAGAGAGGAAGTGGTTAAGGGGTCGAGTCGATTTTCTCGAGCGCACAGAAAAACGAAGGCTCGGGGAGGATGGAAGAGATGGCGGCTCAAACCGGATGTTATTGTTAGTGTTCCTGCAAAACTGAGACTTTTATTCGGTTATTATAGGTTCTATTAGTGCATTGTTATATTTAATATACTACGCATTTTCATTAGTCATAAAATGATTTCTTTTTCTTCTTCAT
>JAQMCW010161200.1:0-11703 GCA_030068335.1 Chrysichthys cranchii | reverse complement strand
GGAATCAGGTGTGTCTCCTGCTTGATTGGAATGAAAACCTGCACCCACAGCGGCCCTTTCTGGACAGGTTTGAGACCGCTGATTTAGATGGTTTGTCTCTGTAACGGGAGAGACAACACATACAATAGGAGCCATGTATGCTATTTGTGAAGGTCCTATAGCCATGTGGGAAATTAAAGCCAGGTGTTCTGTATAGAAGCCAGCCAATATAGGTGTTTCTTTTGGTTTAAAATGTTTTTCTTTAACCAAATCTTTGACTGTGACTTTTCAAGGACATCAGATAAACTACATGATGGTGCAGTAGACTAAAGGCCTATTCACATATGCTAGCATGCACAAATGTGGGAGCAACATGCTTGTGATGCAGGAGCAACTCTCTTGCGTTTCAATGCTCCATTTTCCTGGGTGCATGGAAAGCACTACCCGTGTGCAAGTAAGGCATGTCCAGATAAAAACATTTAAAGTTTTTTTTCTGTCAGTGATATTCTGAGATTCTTGCTGGCTTATAAAATGGGATGGACTTGCACGCAGGGGGATATTTTTTTTCACTCTATTCAAAATATCAAAGTACAAGGCAGTTGCATGGGTTCTGACTGTAGTTCCTGAGGCACTAGCTGACCCAACTAGATAAAGGTAAATTATCTTTCACTTACACATCCAGCAAATTGGTTTTTCAGCAAAGCTGGACAGTACATCCATGCCGCTCTTCAACCAATGAGTTGAACAAGACTTTAGTAAGATGCAAGCGACATACTTGCATTTTCAGTGCATTTTTTGGGGCTTCATCTTAATTGGCCCATAGGCAGTCATGCCCATTTTACTGTGAGCTTATTTTCCTGTGAGTCTCCATTTCGATTCCCATGAGTGCTTGCTGTTTTTTTTAATTTTACTATTATATTCATCATGATTCCATATAACAGGTCCTGTAGCCAAGCTAATGTGTTATGCAATAATCTGTGCATTCAGTTGTTTGACATTTGAGTTTGACATTTAATTAACCTATAGAGGTTTGTCTTTGACTGTCCCCAGGTTATATCAGGATCTAACAGTTAACGTCAGTGAAACCAGTTGATCTGTCACCCACAGCATCAAAATAACCTAACGTAAATGAGCATGTTCGTCCAACCAGCAACAAACCTTATTAATAGCCTGTTCCTACCTTTTCTGGTAGAAGTCAATGTGGTTGTGGTTTTTGGTTTTGTTGTTGAGTTTAGTATTTTGCTGTTGTGTTTACAGTTTTGTTGTTGTACTGTATGTTGAAATTTGCCATTGTGTTTTTGCTTATGCTGTATTCAGTTTGGTTTTTGTTTTCAGTTTGTTGTTGCATTTGTTGTGATGCGTTAAACATTTGAGTATTGGTATTTTGTAAACTTGGTTGTGTTTGGTTATGTTTGGTGCCTGCTTTAATTTGAGTAAAAAGAGAGTGAAACATGTAGCAAGCCCGTTCCTAGTTCATGAATACACCACATTTGTAATTTGCTGTTACAGATGTGTTTTCAGATTTGTTGCTGTTATTCCCTATTTGTTGTTGTATGTTTCAGTTCAGGATCACCATATTAAATGTACCTCGGGCAAACAAAATAAATCCTTTAAAGTTTCTGGTGTGCACGCTGCACTGTACAGGATTTTTATGCTTGCCCATGTCCATTTAGTCCCAAAGTTAATTTCAAAGCAGTATACAGTGGCTTGCTTGAAAATGTGCCAGAATAGACCCCTTCATATCCCAAAAGAATATTAACATGATTTTCTTGGGGAAGAGAGAAGTTCTCTCGAGAAGTTCTCTGGAGAATATCCCACTCCATGCTTTGTCTTTTGCTCTCTGAGTTAGTGTATAATTTAAAAATGTACTTTTTGATTCTCCCTCATACACACACACACACATATTCCAAACCACTCTCACTATGTAGGTGTTAATTAGACTGGGAAGACAGCGATGGAGAATCAGAGGGCATATCCAAACAGATGACAAACAGCTGTGGGATGAAGAGGAAATGGTTTTCCTACCTCACATCTATGAGAGCTTCGAGATCAAGGTAGGTGTCATGCATCCCCACAGACCTGTTCAAACAAATGTCCTTTGAAGGCTGTGATGACAGAACAGTCCATTTTTGTTCATGATAGCAGTATGGGGTATTGCATGACAAGAGAAACTGTGTGAGAGACAGGTTTCAACTTCTTCTGATGAAATGTTGACAAATTAGAAAAGGATTTGGTGTATTTATTCATCATCTTCTTCCGCTTATGCAGGGGTCGGGTCATGGCGGTAACAGCCTAAGTAGTGAGGCCCAGACTTCCCACTCCCCAGCCACCTCCTCCAGCTCTTCCGGGGGAACACCACGGCGTTCCCAGGCCAGCTGGAAGACATGGTCTTTCTAGTGTGTCCTGGGTCGACCCTGGGGCCTCCTCCTGGTTGGGCATGCCAGAAACTCAAAGGGAGGTGTTAAGGAGGCATCCTTATCAGATGCCCAAGCCATCTCAATTGGTTCCTCTCAGTGAAGAGGAGCAGCGGCTCTACTCCAAGTCCCTCCCTTATGGATGAGCTTCTCACCCTATCTCTAAGGGAGAGCCCCACCACCCTGCCTTGGAAACTCATGTTGGCTGCTTGTAACTGCTATCTTGTTATTTCGGTCACTCCTCCACTTGGGGCAGAGCGTTTCCCTTGACCTGAAGAGGGCATTCCACCCTTTTCTGACTGAGAACCATGGCCTCAGACTTAGAGATGCTGACCCATGTATTCTCTTCGGTCCGAGCCCGGTTAGGCTCCATGGGCCAAAGCCCGACCACCAGGTGTCTGCCTTTGTGCCTTCCTCCAGGCTTGGCTCCAGAGGGAGACCCCGGTAACCTCTGTCCAGGCAAGGGAAACTGGCTCCTTGATTTTTTTTATCCATTGGGGTTCATTTGAATCACCCCTAGTCTGCACCTTCACCTAGGACCTGTTTGCCTTGGGTGATCTTACAAGGGGGCTTCTGCCCCAACAACATAGCTCCTAAGATCATAACAACAAACTCCTCCACTATGATAAGGTCGTGATTTAGGGAGGAGGGTGTATTTGTTTTATCTTCTGATCCAGTTCTATTCTGCAGTAATCCAGTCTGTCCTCTGCACATCCATCACTGTCTGGTGCACATCAGCCACAAAACAGGATAGGGACGGACTAAAACGGACAATCAGGATTGCAGAAAAAATGATTGGAGCTGAACTGCCCTGCATTCAGGATTTACACTTGTGCAGGGTCAAGAAAAGGGCAGGCAACATCGCTGCAGACCCGTCACACCCTGGAAGTAATTTGTTTCAACTACTCTCGTCTGGCAGGTGCTACAGAGTACTGCACACAAAAACTACCAGACATTTGAATAGCTTCTTTCATCACTATGATGAATACTCAAAAACTGTAAAAACACAATATGCATACTGTCCATATGTACATACTTAGAGACAATCATTTATACAGCACTTCATTCCATATTTATATTTATATTTATATTCATCTCCCTAGCACCTTGCACCTTTGCACTATGTACTTTCCCACACACATACTCATGTTCAATTTTTTTATATCTATTCTGTACTGAAGAGAGCATTGTATACACCAGAGTCAAATTCCTTGTATGCACACACATACTTGGCCATTAAAGCTCATTCTGATTCTGATTTATATTGATTTGTTTTTATCTTTTTTCTATTTTAGCATAACACATGGTGTTAAACATATTTTAAGCATCCAGAACTGAAAATATTTAAAAAAAAACTTCCACAATTTCCACAATTTCAGGTTTAAAGTGCTCATTGCATCGTTTTTTCATTACTTTTGCAGTGATCTCTAGTATGAATGAATGCCCTGTGAGTCAGTTTTGGTGAAGAAAATGCTCTGTTGCTCCTGTTTCAGGCTGTTCTAGTTTGGTGGAATAGTGCTGGTTTTGAGAACGACAGGAGTTTGGCTCTTACTTATGAATATTAAATGACATGCAAATGATCGCCCCTGATTGGCTAACAGCTCTGTGATGAAAAATTTCGTCTCCCCTTCTTAGCCCCGCCTTCCCATGGATCTCCCAGCGCAGCGTGTGCGTGTGTTTGTGAAAGACAGAATGGGAGATATTACATCCAAGTTATTATAACGAGATAATTATTTTTTTGTACAAATCCCAACTAGGGCAGACACTGTCATGAATCCACCAGTATGAAGCGCGCTTCTGTGGTAGTTAATTCTAACTACGCGGAGCGCACCTTCTTTGCACCTGTTTACCGGCACTCTGGTAAGAGGTGCGCCTTGCGCGGGAAGCGCAATATTCCTAGCATAGAAGAATTTGAACATGCTGTTTTGTAACAAAAAACTTGGTTGGAAAAGTTTATTTTATTACTTACAGCCTGTATGCTTGTGGTGCGGCGTGATGGTACAGATCCAGATTTTAAGAACAACCTTGATACAAAACCATTACTGTAAGCACCAGAGGTGTAAAAGTCACTGTGGTCAAAATGATTAGAACAGAACTAACAAAGCGTTATACTTCGCTGGTGGTGTTCCAAAGACAAATTCCAACCATTTCTTCCTCAGTTCTCCTTCCTTGGGCAACACATGCAATGTTGATGTGTTATTGCCACAAACAGCACAGACACGAACATGTTCCGCCATGTTTTCAACTTGCTGTTAGCTCCTCTACTGTCAATAGTTAGCTTCAACCCCGGGCTCTGCTGTCTTTTTTGAAAATCAAAACTGTCTTCCCGTGGTCGGTCCCGAGCCAAGGTGGGTGAGGCCATAAATACTAACTGACTGTCTGTCGTCAGGTGGTCGGCTTTTCCTGATTTGCTAATTTTTCCATCTAAATTTTTTTTATTGGATAATACAGACAATGGGGGTATTTACACATTTTCATGTGCAGCATGCATATGCAACTTGGAGTGACCTATCGTATTTCAAAAAGAAAATGTATTAAACGGTTTCTCGTGGAAGGGCCTCTTTAAGAGAGCACAGTGTAATAATGTTATCAGCTAAGCAGTCGGAAACTGTGGCAATAACAAAAACTCAGCTGGATGGTGCATTTTAAAAGTTACTCTGCAGTACATTTTGATTAAATCCTTTTACAAGATGATTGTGATTAGCAGCACTGTTAAGAGTTATTGGCAAAGTTATTTGAGTGTGATTGATACTTCCTATGTGAAGCTAGAAACCCATAGCAATTATTCTTACTGAAAGAAGGTCTTTTAAAACTTAGGAATTAAAGAACACTCCAAATTGTATTTTTAATTTTACAGTCTGTCATGGAAATTATGAATGGAGTCAATGCCTTGCCTTTCAGTCTTCATTCTTAAAAAACTGTGCAGGAGGAAAGCACAGTGTAATGGGGAGACCCAACCGTGTCATTTCACAGCGTTCCAGTTCTCCGGAATACTGAGCCGGGTATTACTTTCTCCCTGTCACCTCCTGTCTCAAGCCACCTGTCACTCGTTACTCGGTAATCTATATATTGAGCCAGTTGCCCTCGACTCGCCGTCCGGGTATCAACGCGAGTATTGTATGTTTCATGCCCTCGTCTTTATGAGACTGCTTTATCTGCGTATGGATGCCTTTTTACTAGCATGTCCTTTCAGCTATCCACAGGAGATTCAATGAGCACTCATCTCTTCCCCCGCAAGGACTTTTAAGTATCCTGTCTGGAAGCTTTCCTGTGCTACTACCCGGCCAAGGCTCATACCGGCTGTGCTGTATATAGACTTTATCTCGTGTGTGTTCATCTGTTGGTATTTGGGTTTAGGGAATAGCACTGTCGCACTTTAACTCTTGTAAATAAACCACGTTCACTTCAAATTCGTGCCTCCCTTGCCTGCATCATGACACATAGGAGGAAAAAGAGAAAGAACAAAGCCCCACCTGAGGCCATATATGCTCCCTCCCTTTCCTAGGGGGAAGGCAGATCAGGTTATAACATATAGGTCCAGTTGGAAACATTCTAAGACCCTATAGTCTTGTGGTCTTCTGGTCTCAGTGGAAAACTACTACATATCCAATCTCTTAACATATAGGAAAGACAAAGAAATCATGAGGTAGGCTTAGAAGAGGCCTGCAATTTTCCACTACATTTCCCCCTTTCACCCTTAATACAACAAAATAAACTGATACAATGCATAGAATAAAAAGTATTACACCAAACATCAGCATTAAGAATTCACTAAGATTCAACTCAGTGCTTCACAAATGTGTAACAAGAAACATATTATAGCAGCTTTACTAGTGTATAATACTGTGAAGTACATCACAAGCATATAAAATAAAAAAGGAACCATCATCACAAGTAAATAATTTGTAAATGTCAATCAATAAGGTGTTTTCTGCCTCATATGCTGAAAAAAACTCCTCCTATGTCATCTACTCCTTTGAATGGGAGGTCATAGTTCTCACTGGACTTGGGAGACCAATCAGAAAGAACCCCTGGGTCTATTTTAACCAGCTGGTACCCCTGGAACTGACCGGATATGGAGCGTTGAATAACTGAAGAGCAGCATTGCATGATACAAGGAAAACATAAGCATAGCCCTAGGCAGATTACAAAAATGGTGACGATGGCATATACCCACGTGGTCCACCTGCCGAACATAGTGTGCCACCAATCACCCCATATATCTGCCCCATGTTCATCAAGATGAAGCTGTCATGCAACGTTCTTCATTTTACTAATCATACTCATAATTTTACCATGGTCAGTATCATTACCTGGAACGTAAGTGCAACACTCGTCACCTATCATGGCGCAGACTCCTCCTTCCTTTGCTAACAAGAGGTCAAGGGCCAGTCTGTTTTGGGTCACAGTCAGGCTCAGAGACATTAATTCACGCTTTATGGCCTCTACTGCTAATACTGATACATTTACAAAAGTGGACAATCTATAATGTGAGACTTCCAGCTGTGTGATTCCATATTGAGGGAATAATGCATGTCCCACTTTTCGCCACCTAGGAAGCAGCCGATGTTCTGGGGGAGGAAAGTTGCCATCCTCGGTACTCCATTTATGTCAGCTTGGGGAGGAGTGGTATATAATTTTAACAGGGACCTTGTGTTGAGTTAGAACACAGTGGCCAGTCCACTGAACAGGAAGATAGTAATATGCTTTGTGCCCACACACCCAATACCAGTCTAAAATAGGAAGGGTGCCCAACCAAGAGGGGTGTATCACACTACAATTGGGAGCTGAACAACTGAAATTTTTCCCATATGGGCAAAACCTCTCTTCATAGTGCTCAATTGGGATTTGTCCCAAATATCTACTGGGAATGGAGGTGGAGGTAAACTTAGTCTGTAGCATTCCTAGACCAACAGACTCCATACGGAGGTGCAGGTACCTGAACGGTCAATCCTGTAGACCAATTTCCAAAACATTTTGGTTCTAACTCTGCACATTGAATTGTTCCTAAAGTGCAGTTCTCCTTAAGCCATTGCACATGTGTCCCTCTAGTAGTACAGTCATTTCCACACCATGCATTTTGACCAGAGCCCCCTTGTTTGGTAGAGTTTAGGAACCACATGGCATTTCTAATTATCGATATAGGTATATCTTTACCTAAAATGATTGGTGTACACATGAAAGGCTGATGAGCCGTATAGGGCATGATGGTGCAACACTATACATGCGGTGCGATTCTTAATTTCAATTCGAGGTGTGAAATTCGCATAATGCCAATACAGGTTGCTTTTGTGTGCTATAGGGGTGGGTTCAGGGCTTCTCATGTCTGCTTGTAAACTAACCCATAGTCCCCATCCCACCAAGAGGATTAGAAAGAACCCTGGCAATATCATCACTATCCATATTATCCTTGCCATGTCCTGATCGATTATCAAAGGTGTCGTATACGATACAGTTCTTTTCCTCTACCTTGCAGGCGTATGACCTTGCCGTTCAAAAGACACCACTCACACTGTACAGAGTGACCAAACACAATACAAAATGTGTAAACTGGGCCCTGATACCTAAACCCAGGGTCTTCACCAGGTCAACCTTTACTCTTCTTAACAGTTATTGGTGCTTGGAATGCAGTCACCACCCTCATGCACTCCTCCCACCTCACTGAAGCTCCTGAGCACCTGGACTTTATCAAAAATATGGTCCTATCCATGGATTTTATGCTGATACATCCCATTAATTAAGACCCATCTTTGTGCTCCTCCAATGGTCTTCCACTGGAGATTATGACAAGGATTTCATGTGTTTACTTGAGATTATTAAACTTTATCCAGAACAGCTACTACTATATTCTAACACGTATCGCCTCTGTTAATGAGACAGGCTGCAAATGTAGTACTACTTCAGATATTCCTAACTTTCCTCCACATGTTCGTATCATGTATTCTATACATATGTATTCATTGCTTGTGTGCAATGGTCCTCCTAGAGGCCTCTTGATTGTAGCTTCACTCCTTGGAATACTGAGGCCCCCTAAGGGCTGCTTGATAGCAGTTTTACTCCTTGTCTCTCAGCTTTTCCTTCTCCTGCTGGTCCGATGGATCTGGAATTCTTGTGCAATGGCGGGAGTGGACCCAGGTGGGTCTGCCACTTGTTTCCACTGCTGTGTGTGTCTCAAGGAGCACCAGAAATGGTCCCTTCAACCTTGTTCTCCTGAAGTATCACCACACAATCCCCAGGACAGAGATCGTGCAGTGGACCTTCTGCTGGTGACGGAAGAACTGCTTTCGCCTGCTTGTGAATGGACAAAAGAGCAGAGGACAACGTTGCACAATATTTAAGCATAGCATCATCACACAGAGCAGTTTCAGGTAGTAGAAGTTGTACAGGCCCAATTCCTGTGTTAGGGGGTCGTCCAAACAGAATCTCAAATGGGCTAAGATTATATTTCTATCTTATATACATCCTCATTTGTGTGAGTGGCAGGGGGAGGACTTTAGTCCATCCCAATCTAGTTTCTGCACATGCTTTACTCAATTTATTTTTCAATGTGCCTTTTTCCCTATCCACAGCACCTCCACTAGCCGGGTGATAGGCGTAGTGTTGTCTTAAATCTAACCCAGAGTATACACTTATTTAGTTTAGGGCCATGCTAACAAATAATGTGCCGTTGTCACTTGAAATTTTACTCAGAATAACCCACCTAGGAATGATTTCCCTTAGGAGAGCCTTTGCTACCACATCTGTGTACTGTTGAGATGTTGGAAGTGCTTCTACCTATTTTGAAAACATATCAACTGTGTGGGGTGTCCCGCCTGGTCTGTGTGGATATGGGGTGCTGTTTGTAAAAGACAGTTGAACAGTTTTCTACGTGTCAGATTTTCCAGCATTTAGCACTTTTTGAGCAATTTTCACACATTTAGAGATAAATGCATTCAAAAGACAGTGTTGTTAAATCTACATGTTAAATCTAAATCTAAATGTTAAATCTAAATCTAAATGTTTCATGTTAAATCTAAATTTAAATGTTAAATATAAATATAAATGTTAAATCTAAATGTTAAATATAAATTTAAATGTTAAATCTAAATCTAAATGTTAAATCTAAATGTTAAATCTAAATCTAAATGTTAAATCTAAATGTTACATTTAGATTTAACATTTAACATTTAAATTTAACATTTAACATTTAGATTTAGATTTAACATTTAGATTTAGATTTAGTAGACACCTGTACTAGATAATAGACACAGGGGGAGGCCTGCTGCAACATGATCCAATTTCCCTGAAAAATAAACCACTGGCCTCAGCTTGTCTCCATGCTTCTGTAAAAGAACATACATATGTCATACAACCACTTTTTTCATCAACCGTTTGTACAAATGGTTTCAATAGATCTGGCAAGCCAAAAGTTGGAGTACCTTGTAAAGCTTGCTTCAATTCAGTGAAGGCCTGTTCTGCCTCTGCCATCCACTGGATGACCAATGAAGCCATGAGTCCCTGTGCATGAGTCACACAAGGGTGCCTCCATTACAGAATAATTAGGAATGAATGTCCTGCAATAGGAGCACATACCCAAAAATGACAAGAGCTGTTTCTTAGTAATGGGTTTAGGAATTTTTTGAATTGCAGATGTTCTGTCTGTGGAGAGTCTTTTACCTTCCCCTGAGATGTTATGCATTAAGAAATGTACCTCTTGTTTAACAAACTGGCTGTGTGACCTTCCTTAGCTAGATGTTGCAGCAACATCACTGTATCATTCTCACATTGCTCTTTAGAGGTTGCACAAACCATAAGATCATCAACATATTGAAGCAAGGAGGAGCTGGGAGTGAGCGTCAGAGAAGCAAGGCTATCTCTCAACATCTGATTGTATACAGTAGGTGACTCACAGTAACCCTGACAGAGACGTGTGAAGGTATAGGGTTTGCTGTCAAAATAAAAAGCTAACCAGTACTGACTACCTTTGTCTACTGGAATGCTAAAGAAGGCATTGGCCAAGTCTACCACAGAGAATCATTTACTGTCAGATGACCTTGACTAAGTGTAATGAAGGGGTTTGGAACATCTGGTACTCTTTTTTTGACTGCCGCATTTACTGCTTGTAAATCCTGTACAAATCACCACTCATCCTGTTGTAGGTTTTTTTTTTTAGCCTTTTTTACTGGAAAAATAGGCGTGCATACTGGCATGTCCGGGCAAGGGACAACTACTCCTGCCTGCAATAAGGAATTAAATACAGGTCTAATCCCCTCAACAGCTTCTGATTTGAGTGGATATTGTGTATGCCTAGGTCTGTAATCAGATTTAGGGGTGATCACCACAGGATTGGCACCTCGAATTAGACCTACATCATGTTTACCTTTTGTCCACACTTCTGGAACTTCTTTAAGCCATGGCTGGATCTCAGCTGAAGTGAACTCACCTACAAGAGAAGGAAACAAAGACCCTTTCACAGAGATAAGGCCCTTCAGAGGACCCTTATCTCTGATCGAGGATACTCTGCGCTGTACACAGACACACATTGTTAGATCCTGTTTAAAGACACCGAGTTGAGCATGATAAAAAAAAAAACATGTGGATCAGCCATGGGTGCCCAACCATCCCCTTGCGAAAAAGAGGAACATTTGTGCATCCATGGTCCTACATCTCTCCATGTTCTGTTTATTGGCTTAGCTAATGAAACATGTGGTACTGAGTCTGGCACATCAAAGAAACCCACCTGACAGCATGCCCTAAAGGCCGTGCTGAAAAAAAAAACACTCAAGTAATCCACAGGTTTTGAGGCACAATCTGAGCACTTGTGCAACTTACCGTGATGAGCACAATAATGTGTGGACCAATACAATGTCTGGAGAGTCAAATGCTCGGTGTCTTTAAACCATTCTAGGTCATATAATTTTTCTTGTCCTCTGTGTACCTGTGCTGTACAATGTAATCTGTCCTCAGTCATGTAATCATTCCCTTTAGATTCAGTCTTGTCTTTAACCATTTGCACCAAATGGGTTGATACCTTTGTTAGTTGATCAGGGCAAAGCCTCCATTTATATACATACAAAAGATGCTTAGGACCATATTTGACACATTGGAATTCATCAAGGCTTACAGTTAATCACTCATTGATTCAGGATAGGGTCAAATGCAATCTACACATTAAATCTATGCCCAAAAGATTTATTGGGCAGGAAGGTGAAATCAGGAATGAGTGAGCAAGCTTTAATTCATTCTCACTTTCACATTGTACAACCCCGATTCCAAAAAAGTTGGGACAAAGTACAAATTGTAAATAAAAACGGAATGCAATGATGTGGAA
>JAQMCW010161113.1:0-11712 GCA_030068335.1 Chrysichthys cranchii | reverse complement strand
ACACACAGAGATATCTCCAGTTTCTCTGAATCTTTTGATGACGTTATGCACTGTAGATGATGAGATTTGCAATTTGAGATTGAGGAACATTGTTTTTAAAGTATTCCACAATCTTTTTACACACTCTTTCACAGATCGGAGAGACTCTGCCTCTCTAAGACATCCCTTTTATAGCTAATCACGTTACACACCTGATATCAATTAACTTAATTAGTTGCTAGATGTTCTCCCAACTGAAGATTTTTAAACTTTCTTGCTTTTTTAGCCCTTTGTTGCCTCCGTGCCAACTTTTTTGGGACCTGTATCAAGTATCAAATTTGAAATGATCATTTAGTAGATAAAGGTATACAAGTTCCCAGTTTGAGCATTTGTTATGTTATCTATGTTCTGTTGTGAATAAAATATTGGCTCACGTGATTTGAAAGTATTTTAGTTTTCGTTTTATTCAACTTTAAAGAACCCCCAACTTTTCTGGAAATCGGGTTGTGCATTCGCAAAAAATTACCCAGCAACAATCTATACAAATGTTACATTTTTAACATCAAAACACCAGCTTCATATAGTTTGTAATGAAATGTATTTAAAGATAAAAATTATTCTTTAAAAAGATATCATGATAACTACAATATCTTTCACAATATTCATTTTATAGTATCATGCATGTATTAGCAAATAAATAATCAATAAATCATGCAATGTGTTCCAACAAACTCTTCTTTTATAAAATCGTTTTATTTAAGGATTCATGAATTGACTGTACTGAGTACACTAGGACTTTTAATTAGTGCTGTATAAAAGGTGAGAGCACATTGTGTTCAGTGGAGCAGTTACTGTAAACCTAAAGGTAAAGACCCAGAAACAATGACAGTATTAACTGTATGACAAAGAAAAAATTACACCAATTGAGATTTAATCATTTACAGTTTAATTTTTTCCATTTATATTTTATTATTCCAGTGGCAGTAGTTGTTTAGTATGAGCATCACAAGACTTTTCTAAAATCAGGCCAACATTTAATCATTACAATGCTTGACATTTTCATAAGTTTAAGTGTAGCTAAGCTGCTAGCTGAAGCAGGACCTGACAGCTAGCTAGACCTTTCACTCATCTTCTGCTGCTTAATCTTGTTCAGGGTCGTGGGGGGAAGCTGGAGCCAATCCCACCTGACTTCGGGTGAGAGGCGGAGTACACCCTGGGCAGGTCACCAATTCACCGTAAGGCCAACACACAGAGACAGACAACCGTTCACACCTACGGGCAACTTAAAGTAGCCAATTAGTCTCTGCATGTCTTTGGGAGGAAACCGGAGTACCCGGAGGAAACCCAGGCGGACACATACATACTCCGTACAGTAAGGCACCCAGGTCGACCCCGGGAATCAAACCCAGAGCCTTCTTGCTGCAAGGTGACAGTGCTGCCTCCAAGCTAGACTTTTAAACAACACATTTCAGAAGTAAATGCAAATAATCAAAAAGTACTTTTTACTTTTAGTTTATTTACCATATTTACACCACTACTGCACTACTATATGTTTAGGTTTGAAACGTTAGTCATGTTCATTCCTGTGTCAGTGATTGGCAGCTGGTGAAGAAGTTCCACCCCTTTAAAATGTCCACCAATCATTAATCATTATAAGGAGACGCCATACTTTAAAAAAGTAAGTACTATCCAATACGTGTTGAGATCCGCTCACACTTCCATTAAACCCCAGAGATGCACGGCTTCTGGGCGGGGCTCAAAAAAATAAACATTTTAAAAGCCTAAAAAAATCTGCCGTAGGGTCCCAGGGACAGACAGGCTTCTTTTAGGGCTGTGTCAGGAGATTTTCACTGAGAACAGTTTGGGTTAAATAAATGAACAGTGCAATATTCCAGTGCTATATTTGATTTTTTTTTCCTATTCTACCAAGATTGATGAATAATACAGACACTTTTGTAAACATTGGTAATAACTGCTGCATTGGGTTTCTCATGCATTCTTAAAACAAATTATCTGTGACCTATTCCTTCTGATTTTCTTATTTTATTCTAGAATAGGTCGCTTAATCCTGTTTCCTGAATTTTAATAAAAAATGTGTAGTAATGATTCAGAAAACTGTTGTACAGCAACATGACTGCCAGTGTTTATGTTTGGCACAGGTCGTGTCGAAAGAAAGAAATTGAAAACTCTTTTTATTTTTTTGATTTTTCAATAAAAGCATGTAATTTATAGCTGACGAGGTGTGTGTGTTTAGCCCTGCAGTTGTTTGAAGTGTATGTTTAGTGTTTTGGACCACAGTGAGCACTACAGGGAGTAAAAGAGCACTGAAAACAGGAGGCTCGAGAAAAGCTGCGTGTTGTCCTGGGAAAAGAGCAGAGGCGAGAAAACATTGTCAAAAACCACAAACAGAAACTCTAATGCACTTCAGTTCAAACACACTCCTGCGCTTCACATTCGTATCCCCACACTCTCTCTCTCTCTTTCACATCTTTCCTCTTTTGTCTCTCCTATTCCCCTTCTTCTTTCTTCTTCCATCCCTGCCTTATCCTCCACCTCTCTAAGTTCTACTCCATGACCTTTTTTCTTCCTGTTGTAAGGTTCTAGCCATCTGTCCGACCCCCAGGTTTTCTTCATTCGAATCAGAATAAACGTTATGGGCCATGTACACTCACATGAGGAATCTGATTTGGTTCAATTTGGTGCTTAGATCATGGTACAGAACAAACTATAAAACATAAAAATTAAGCAATAGTAAACACGGGATACAGGGCACTCACCAGCTCTGTGTGTATAGTCTGGAACAGGCTCCCTAAAGGGCAGAGGTAAAAAAAGAAATTTGTGCCCCTATTGAGCCGTAAGAGAACCTGGAAGGCACATCATCTCCTTTTCTTGCAATGTAAATGAGCCTATAAGGCACTGCATCTCCTGTAGGAGAACCTTGTCACGCACTATATCACATACGCTCTACTGAAAGGGCTCCTGATTATATTTTCTTGCCTGTAGGGGCAGCCTAGAGGGCATTTCTTTAGATTTTTCCATTTGAAAGGCAGATGTTCGGGTAGGTCATCATATTTTCTCAATGTTAAGGACACCCTTGAGGACATTTCATTACCTTTTCTTGCATGTAAAAGCACCTTAGAGGCACCTCAAGTCATATTCTTACACGTAGGAGAGTGTATAGGGCAAAGCATCATGTTTGCTCTACTGGAAGTGCACTCTAGAGGGCACCTTATCATGTTTTCTCGCACATACTATGAACACCGTAGAGGGCATTTTATTACTTTTTTCTATTTGAACAGCAGCCATCAGAGCACTTCGTCACATTTTCTGCACTGTATTTTATCTATCACAGGGTCACCCTACCTGGCACTTTAACAATACGATCCAAATAGTATCTCTGTGCAAACAAACACATAAAGAGTTTTTAAAAAGTGTTCAAGAGTGTGTTAAAACTAGTCCACAATGTATTCAGAAATCCGTGCGAGTGTAGCGAAGATCTGACATGTCCCGCAGCATTGACCAGATATTAGTCCTTTGAAAAGATCTCCCTGACACGTCTTTACCCTGGATATATACAGGGCTTGAATCGAGGGCAGACCGTAGCCAATTTGGTGCTGCAGCTGCCCCAAACCACACGGTTATGCAGGACGTCAGGATGGACCCAGTGATGGCTGTGTAATTGGCTGTAGGAGGCTGAAATTCTTCTGCTGTCACAGGAAGAACCTTCTCTGCTGAAGCTTCTCAGCAATGCAATCGATGTGTTCATCCCACCTGAGCTTCTGAGACTGGCTGGTGTCTTCAATGACTCACTGTCTTGACATTTGAATGAATTTTAAATAAGGGAGAACTCTTCAAGTGGCTGTTTCCTGAACATCTCCCCATTTTTTACTTTTCCCACCCTTTGTACCGTGTCCAGCCCAGCCAGTTTGCCAGCTTCTCCCTCAACCTCATCAGCACATCCTCAGCAGTGTGAGCTCAATGCTCTGCCTCACCTGAGGAGTAAAACCTGGACCTCGTTCCCTGACCATCAGCAGCTCTTTAAATAACTTCCCCACCTATCTGCATATATTGCTCATAGCTTTGTCTGCTCTTGTTTTCATTGTGTTATAAAGTCGCATATTGTTTTCCGAGCACTTGTTGCCCTTTTCCCCCTCATACAATCTCTCTTCGTATCTTCCTTCCTGGTTGTTGTACAGTATTTTGTTTGTGTCCTGGATCTGCTCGTCTCTAGTTTGGCTCTTTCGCATTATGTTCTCATAGGTTCCCTTCTGTTGTAACTATAGTTGTGACTGTTTGTAAATGAAATGATAAACCTTGTCAGCCTGTCTGTCTAATTGTGGACACACAGTACATACATGACATGCCAAATTTTTGCTATCTATCTATCTATCTATCTATCTATCTATCTATCTATCTATCTACCCACCCATCTTGCTTTTCTCTCAAGGTTTTGTCTCTCACCCTGTCTCCCTCTATCTATCACTCTATTACCTGCCACTATTCTGTCTTTCCCTTCTTCATTTCTTTCCCTTGTTTCTGTCTCTGTTTCTACCCCCCCACCCCATCCCCATCGAGCTCTACATTTCTGTCCCTCTGTGTCAGTCTCTTTCTCCATTTCTCTCTCTCTTCATTCTTTCTCTCACTGTCTCTCTTGCATTCTGTTTTCCCATTTGTCTCAATCTTTCCCCCCTCACTCTTCACTCTTCCACCACATTCAGCCTCTCTCTAGCGCTCCCCATTTTCTGTCTCTGCATTCCTCTGCTCCCTCTCTCTCTTTCACCCCTCATTTTCCCTCTTTTTCTGTCTCATCACTGTTTGCCCTCTTTCTATATCTCTCTCTGTTTATCTCCCTCTCTCTCTGTTCTCATCTTTCACTTCTCTCTTTCCATGTCTCTTATACTTCTATATCACACCAGGAGCAGGTACCTTAGTTGGTGACTGCACTTCAGCAGCTGTGGCTATGGCAACAGGGCATCATCTGGTTGCTATGGCGTCGAGTCCCCTCCTCTCAGAAATGCTGCAATTAACCCTGATTTCATAGAACAGATATAATCCAAAATCAAACAAACTAAAGTCTGCACATATCCTGCACATATTCAGTCACTTTTTCCAATTTGATTTGGTTTTACTCGACAGAATTGTTGTGATGTGTCTCAATCCATAAATCACAGGGCGTAACAATAAGGCTAATAAATAATCATATAATACAATAAATACCAAGGTGTAGCATAAATACTAACAGTGTAAGCTGTTTTAATAGCAGAATAAAATGCATCAGTGGGCCACACACACTGCACACCTTCATTCCTCACTGATACAAACAGTGTGCTAAAGGAAAGGAACCGTTTTAGGATGATTATGAAAACATACAGTAATTGGGTTAATTAGCTGGGTGTCATTGCTGAGGGAAATGGATGTGAGTGCCACCCAAGTCTCACAAATCTTACAATTTGGCTGCTGCAAGTGACAGTGATGTAAAGTTCGAAAATAATTAGGTGAAACAAGTGCGCCCAGGCCCTGATTTACTGAAGGGTTGCGTGTGTAAAAACACATGATGATAATGTGCAAGTTGATTTATTATTAGGCTCTTTAGAGGAATGCATCATCAATTTCATATGCCTTGTCCATTTTTGCCTTACCGACAACGCAACTTGGGCCTATTCCTAATAGCCCTTAAGTTGCGAAAAACTGGATGTTGTCAGTGCAACATGATTCATTTACCAGTGTAATTATTACGGCCTAAAGATCAGCTTAAAAATAAGGATTGGGTGTGAAAGTTAATTTCAATAAAGGCATTTAAACATACAGAAGCCAAATTCCTACAATAAAAACTAAAATTTGATCCCGATTTTTTCATAACTAAAGTTTCTTTAAATAATCTAACTATATCAAATTAAAAAGAACATTATTTTTTTATTCAAGGACCCAACTTGCATGTCAATATATGAAGCACAGTCCAGATATTTTCAATAGAGTTGAGGTCAGGGCTTGTTTTAAGCTTAATGTTAGCTTGCCTGATCCATTTCACAACCCGCTTGAATGTGTGTTTTGGGTCATTGCCCTGTTGGAACACCCAGTAGTGTCCAAGTTTCAACCATTTAGCTGATGGTTTGAGTTTATACTGAAAAATTCAAAGGTTCTTCATTATTCAATCAACTTTGTGCAATGCACCAGTTCCACTGACAACAAAACAGCCCCAGGACATGATGCTACCAGCACCATGTTTAACAGCTTGTACTGTGTTCCTCTTTACCTCTGTCAAGCTTAGTCAAGCGTGACGATATCAATTCAGCAGCAGGGGTTTCTTTCTTGGACGGCCTTCTTTCTATGTCCATGGTGATGTAAAAACTTGCTCGACTCTAGACAGTCTTCCAGCATGTTCCAGTTCATGACCGGCCCGTGCTCTGATGGCTCCTCGGCTGTTCCCGTTCATCTGATCCAATTTCCTCTCAGCTGAGGTTGACAGTTTGGGTCTTCATCCACTGAAGTGGCTTGGTTACACCTCTAAATAACTTGTACTTTTGTACAATTGTCTAACTGATGATCTTGGAATCTGCAGTTGTTTCGAAATGGCTACAAGAGACATTCAGAGTTGAGTAAATCTATGATCCTCTTTCTGAGATCTGAACTGAGATAAATGGACTTTGACAGTGTACTGTGTGTTGGTCAATCCAATAAGTGCTGTCAAACAAACCCTTATTATGTTTGACAAAGTGATGCTGCCAGTCAATCATGCTGACCACCAGGAAATTAAGAGTCTTTGGCTTTGGTAAATTAAAAGACATTTAAAAAAAAATGTATTTATATTAAAGATATACACTACCAGTCAAAAGTTTTCACACCATATGTTTTTACTACTTTTCTGTTCTTTTCATAAATTATGTAACAGGACACATCCAGATTGTGTAAGAACTATTTAAAAAGCAAAGAAAAAGAAGACCAGCTGAATCCTCACCCACGTCACCTGACCAGAACCCAATAGAGGTAGTTTGAGATGAAGTGGACAGAAAAGTCAAGATGAAGCAGCCATCTTGCGCATCATACCTGTGGACAATGCTCCAGTAGTATTAAACCGAACTTTCTGAGCAGTATTTAATATCCATTCTAGAAAGCATGCCTCAAATTTGCTCTGCTGTTATAACTGCTAGAGGAGGCTACTTTGATGTATGCCCAGCCCACACCCCCCGAAACAAGTATTTGTAGCAAGTTTTGCTCTCTAGTCACCTCTGATATTTATACTGAATCTCATTTATGGTTTCGTTCCCCTACTTTCCATGTTTCCTTTTCATTCTCTGGCAACATGCTTCTTGCAATGATCAGATTACAAAGAGAAATTAATGCATCTATTTAAGACAAAGTTTAAATCAAACTCTAGGTGTGCATGAGATTATTTTTTGTGGTGTTATTTTTTTTCTAATCTTATTCCTGAATACATTTAGACCAACCAAGCCTTCTGCTGTCACAGATATAGGTGCAACCTCCTCTCTCAAGAAACTAATTAAGGTCAAGACAAGAAGCAAAATCTGAGCAAATTAAGAGCTGTGGTAGCTAAAATCTTGCAACAGCAGCACCTGGCAACCCCAAAAGCTGCTCAGCCACTAAAGTAAGGAAAATGTAGAACCAATATAGAGACAGTAATCAAGGGAAAAACTGAAAAGATATGTGCATGAATGCAGGAAACGAGCAGGATAATAGAAGAAGAAGAAGTTCAAAATATGTGGGTGGGTGCCCTCTGGTAACTTTGTGCTGAATGCTGAATGCGACACCTCCTGTAGTGATTTGTCTGCCTACCATTTTCTCGAAGAAACTTATTTTCCCAAATTAGTCATTTTTACCAGCCCTGACCAAATTAAACCAGTTAATAAAAAGTGAATAAATAAAGCTATGAAATGCTTCAAGTGAGCATCTGTTACAGTTGCATGTTAATCAACATGGCCAAGCTTCATATCAGACCACCCACGCAAACATTAAAACCTCTCCCATTGCCATTTAACAGAGCTGGCCTTCAGGTTAGTGTGAAAACACTTCACTAAATCACTGGATTACAATGAGAACCGAGGAGCTGGAAGCCAACAAGTCCTGTGAATCACATGAAATGATTTCATCTGTGGTGGAGGTTACATCATATTAACATGTCGTTGGTATTTTTCTTTCACACAGTAATTACTTGTTTTAGGTATGTTGTTTTGCAAGGCACTAGCACATATTTCTGCTGATTACTTTCATTTGATGGTGATGAGATTCGTGGCACTCAAGTTTATAAGGGGCATTGGCTGTGGGTGAGACAGGGGAGATTATCAGTGTTGGTTTAAAGAGCGAGGTTAAGAGAGCTGCTGCTTGATTTTGCTCTTGATTTTATTCCATCTCTACCTGCAAGCTGGCTCAAAGCAGTTTAATTATAGGCAAAATAACTGTAAAATGTCCTATCGTACCCACTTGATGATCTTGTTTCTGGCTGAATTGTAGTATTTTCTGGGTAATATAAATAAAATGGTTTGCGTGAAAGTGTAGATGGGTTTACAATTACAGCATTTAGCAGATGCCCTTATCCAAAGTTTACTTACAGGGATGCTTTGTGCTCTCTATAGAAATCATATTCTCATGCCAGTGCACTAGTTTTGGTCAAATTGCTTTTAGAGAGAGAGAGATGCATTTACATGTAGAAAAAATCTCCTGCATGTGCCAATTTGAAAGTTCTCCCACGGTTAGACAGATGAGAACACGAAGATATTAAACGTGTGCATGAATATAAGCCTCAGGTTGGGTTATTTATTCATTCATCTTCCGTAACTGCTTTATCCTGTTCAGTGATGGAGAGGATCAGGCGCTTATCCTGGTTGTAAATATTAGGATGGGACATATTTGAGGGCGTTACATTGACATCCACACACTCATTCACTGCTAGGAGCAATTTAGACTAACCCCCAGTGGAAGGAAACCAAAGAACTTGGTGGAAACCCTCAGGGACCTGTGGAGAAAATGTACTGAGACTTCACAGAAACCGTAACCAAACCACAAACTCCAGTGTTGAAGGGAGCGAATGCTGCCCTCTGCGTTACAGTGGCTATGTTCACAGGCTGAAGTGACTCAAATCTGATTGACTGCCTTAATGTGGCACAGATCTGATCTTTTCAGGGCTATGTGGATACAGAAATCCAATCTTTTCCAATCAGATTTGAGTCTCTTTCATGTGTGGCTCTAAATCTGATAAGTTTGACCATGTGACACGGATCAGATTTCATGTGGCTTTTTGCCTATGTGCTTTAGGTCTGAGGGTTAAAGTTAGGGTTGGGTTACAGGCTATGGCCAAGATTGAGTTTATTCTCTGTTATCGATACATTACGGTAGAATTTTTGTCAAGGTAGGTAGCACAAATTGTCAGCACGCTGGCAATGCAGCAAAACAACAATGGAGGAGAGCTACAGCTGACGAACTGTTTGCCATCATCTAGAACAAAATGCGATACATACATTCACTACTAGCGTGTCCGTTTTGTGGGTTTTAATAAAGTAAGCTGTATCACAAATGTGTATTTTGTTGTTAGTGATGCATATGACTCAGGCAAAAACATAACATGTGTATGCACGCTCTTTCAGACGACAGATGCATTCTTATTAAAGTTGGATACAGGTCACACATGCTTAGAAATGTGAACTGTCCAGATAGGCAAATCCAGTCTGAGCAAACAACTGGAATTAAACAATGGCGCTTGAAATGTGAAGTATCAGGTAACATTTGCAAGTGCAAATTTTTTGTGAAATCTTTTTTTTTTTTAATCTTACGTAAGTGGATTTAATGCCAAGAGTTACCATGGTCTCTGAACCCTAGCATTTGGGTTCACAGGATAGTATAATTTGTCTGTCAATACAGTATATATCAGTACATCAGCTGCCATCTAATGAATGATTGAAATAATCCATCTAGTACACAGGCCGGACTGTGTGGAGTGCAGCAGGAGGCAGGATTCCGAAGCTGAAGCTAAAGTCCCAGCAGGAATTCCACTACCATTATATTTAAACATACACACTACATAAAAACATTTGTTTAACAAAAAATAAATGTACGGTGTATATTCTCTCTATACCTGTCTACTGAACAATTACAAAGAAACTTTTAATGAAGACAAGAAACATGTCTACCTTTCTGATTTATCCACCCATGATGTAACTGAAAACAAAAGATCTTAAATGATTCAAAAGCTACATTTCTTTCAAATGTATGTTACCATAGGTTTTAATGCCGTAAAAACAAAAACTATATTGTGTTACATAGTGGATTTGTAGTAGCGAGTAGTCTATACTTATCTCATCATATGCCAGTTGATTTCTCATTGAGCACATCCACTAATTCATCATATTCAAATGTGATCATAAAATGAAATAAAGATTATGTAAACAATTAGTAATCATTGTATTGCAGCCAGCCAATACATAGTTAAAGGATGTCACTATTTATCTTAGCTCCAACTTGTTGTTAGGGATTGGAATTAAATGCAGATTGTATCTGAAACAAAAAACAAAACCAAGAACTGAATGTGAGACAAAGAGCACTATCAAAGACAGAAGTTAAATATGAGTACATACTAGCCATCAATGTGACAGGTGTGTGTGATGTGCAGGGGCTAATGGGTAATGTAGTCCTGACACTTGGCTAATCTTCTGTGGTTGTAACTGATCGTTATGCATCTAATCCTACCACTGAGTACAGTTTCTCCACTTGCTATCAACTTGACCTCAATAACCTTTACATTTTGCTTAACCAAAAAAATTTCAGATCGACTCGAAAAAGAGATCCATAGTCTAAGCATCAATGCTTATGAAAGAACTCAATATTTTGCAAAAAAAACCCCAAAAAAACACCAGATATAAAGCAATGCTTGTAGCGTTCAGGGCCAGGAAAAAAAAACCTTCACCCTACACAACCTTCTCTTATGTGTAAGTTTGTCATTTACTGAGAATATTTTGCTATGATTCAGAAGAAATGAGGTTTGAAATGTTTCATAGAGTTCAGGGCTCAGCAGTTAAGGTTCTGCACTATTGATTGAAAAGTTCAGAGGTCAAGTCCCAGCATGACCAAGCTGCCACTTTTGAGTTCTTGCACGAGTCTCTTAATCCTCAAGTGCTCCTGGGGCTGCACCACACCCGACCCTGTGTCCTGACCCCAGATCTGTTCACACAGGGGTTTGTGAAGAAAGCAATCCCAGTGTACTGTACATAAATATACAATAAAGGACATATTCCTTTCTTTCATTTAATAGAACAATATATCATAATTGAATGCAATTTGATTATTTGTCATTTAGCCTGTTGTGTGCTCCCTTTACCAACAAATATAAAATGCTTAATGCAGATATTTGCATCTTTGAATAGCTGTTAATTGAATTTTAGTGGTAAGGAGTGAACCTTTGAACAACCCATGTCAAGAATGTGTGCACATCATAAATAATGCACTGATGATTAATTGAACAACAGCACATGGTTAAAAAAACAGCTTTTAAAAAAAATTCTATGTAAACACAGCATTGATCTATCTATCTATCTATCTATCTATCTATCTATCTATCTATCTATCTGTCTGTCTGTCTGTCTGTCTGTGTACACAAAGTGAGAAGGCTCTAAGAGTTCAGGTTCAAGATTGATGATAAATAGCACTAATCGAATTGTGTGTGTGTGTGTGTGTGTGTGTGTGTGTGTGTGTGTGTGTGTGTGTGTGTGTGTGTGTGTGTGTGTGTGT
>JAQMCW010161045.1:0-11719 GCA_030068335.1 Chrysichthys cranchii | reverse complement strand
CGGGGCCGTGTAGTGCGGATTTTGGACTTTCGCGGCAAGTTCTGGAACGTATCGCCCGCGAAAAAGACGGGGGACTGCAGTACTGCTCTTACATGAGATCAATTCACCAATGGTTATGATTCTTCATTTATAAATGAACAACTGGATGCACATCATCCATTTATCGATACATGTAACGATGCATCACGTCTGCGAGACAATTTAGCTACAGTTCTTTATATTATATTGGATATAAATAAATAAAACCTGTGATAGGTAACCAACACCTTTTGACCAATCAGAGGTCTGGATTCTGATTGGTCAGAAGGTGTTGGTTACCTCAGGATTCACCAGTGCCTTGGGATAATAATTTGCGTTTAATTTGCATAGTACAGCATCGACAACGAGCCCTCTCATCCCTGAATACATCATATCCACGTTCATACTGAGCTCGTCTCGAATAGTCCAGGAAACACGAAAGAAACTTCCTCGTCTTCGTTACCTAAAATGACGGACAGATTCGGTGATTTAGCGTGAAAATGTACAACACATTAATCATGCAGTAAACTTTTCCGACTCGATCCGTTCTTTCTAACGCAGTGAACTACGACTTTTCTTGGCACTTTGCTCTTCACTGCCCTCTACAGGACACGCCTGTTCAAGCTCATCGCAGTTGCCGCACAATCCCGTGGAGGCGACCCACATACGCCGGCTTCGGTGCGGCTCTTCGAACTGCTCGATTTGTTGCGAAACTCCTCTCTTTCCCTGAGCCAGACTCGACCGCATGAAGAGACAGGACATGACGGGGCTTGTTTACCTGCTAGCAGTGATTTCTCATCAGAGCGTCATGTTCTTTGGGGGAGAAAAAAAAAAAAAAACAAAAGCAAAAAAAAAACAAAACAACGAAACCCTAGATATGATGACTTCTGATTTTCACAGCTAGCCTACACGTCAAGGGAGCGCTTCGTCGGCTCTGATTAACCCTCACGCTCACATTCGTCACCGTCGACATTTCAGAGGGATGACTCAAGTGACATACGAGGCAAACTGTCAGTCCTTGGGGAGTAATGAATACTGAAATTATACCCCCCCCCCCACACACACACACACACAAAGAACATTCATTTTACTTGTTGTTTAGTTCCTTGTTCCAGAAACTGACCATCTCAGACTGGAGGCTTTCCGTGTCCAGCTCTCCGGCTTTCTGAACACCACAACGGCGCGTGATTTACTACCTGCGGCTGTTCGGACGGATTTCGATTCAAATCAAGCCAAGGTCATTTTAAATATAACTGCATAATTACTGCTGTGCTACAGGCTCGTTTCCAGCCATTGTGAGCACAGGAAATAAATCTGACCCGCGGCCAACCAGTGGCCTTGGGCTCTTCCGATGCAGCGACCAAAACCACAGTACACAGGAAAGACTCCCGTGCATTCTCTCTCACCATCTTTTTTTTTTTTTTTTTTTTTTTTACTTTTTTTCTGCAGAAAATCACTTTTTTTTCCCACCGATTAGCCACAGCGGAGCCAAGAGCTTCCATTTTTCCATTCATGGTCAGACAGTTAATTGAAAAATAACGATTACCATAGAAACAGCTATTACACCCTCCGAAATGTTATTTTTAAAACACTGGACTTCTGAAACCTCGAGAAGGGAACTGTTTACACTCTAAAGCGATGGGCAAGTTTTCAGGATCTGAAATGACGATCAGAAAAAGGACTGTCTGAAAGGATCATTAAACACACGGATCGAAAAAGCTCGGATAACGTCAGGACCTCTCGCACATTCAGGCCCATGCAAGAGCAAACCTGACCTCGGTTCAGGAAGTAAATAATTCACCATGACCAGAAAAACGTTCCCAAATTCCTGCAGCTACAGTCGCTATCGCTGTGACCGTCAAACCACAGAGGGTTCTCACACACACACACACACACACACACAGTTTAGAGGATTTGTACAGAACCGGGGTGAGTTCTCAGCCTCACTGCGGTTCTTTAAGCAGAACACGGGACTCACACTCGGGTTCGATCTCCTGAGCGTCCGGGCGAGGCGTTCTCCCGTTCGGCTTTCAGGAACGTTAACGAGAAAAACGATTCGACTCTGAATCGACTCAACTGCAGGACGTGAATCAAACACACCGTGTGCTTTACTGTCGATTAACCGCAAGCTGCTAACCTGAGACGCGAGACCCAAACTGATGCTAAGGACCGTACTTTCGGGCGGGAGAGTTTTCACGGTCGGGAGACGTGAACGGATGAATAAAAAGAGAAAACGAGCGCATGACGTGATGGACAAAATGTCGGCCACATTCGGGCGATTTTGAGATTCATTTTCTGCGTGCGTTTGTGTGTAAATTTCTGTCGCCATATTTCACACCTGTCAATGAAAGATTTACAGGATTTTCCACGCACTCCTTAGGTTTTTTTTTTTTTTTTTTTTAAACATTCAACTAGCATTTAATTATATAGTGTGTGAAACCAAATCTAATCAACGAGCAAAAGAAGCCAAAAGAATCAATTTTGCTCTGGTTTGGATTCAAGAGGAGGATTTAAAGATCAAGACTTCATCGTCGGCAAAGTACGGATAAAATCTTCGCACCCAGGCCGTCATTGTCAGGGTAAGTGAATGAATCACAGATGATGGAAAAAAGTACAGCTGTATTTCCTGTAAAGTTCAAAAGTCACTACAGGGAGTCCTCGGTTTACGGCGTCATTGACCTGCGGCGTTTTCGTGGTTACGTCGGTCGCCGTCTCCCATAAATTTATTAAAAAGTCTTAGAAAGAGGCTTTGTTTACATTCGCCGTTGATATTTAAATGAACGCGGCGCTCAGGATCGACCTCTCACCCAAACCCGACAGAGTTCATACAAACCCTGAGCACACACGTACGGACCAATCAGAATCGAGTCCTTCGCCAAGTCAGCCAATCAGTGCGAGTGTTTTTCTTTCTCTTTTCGTTACCTAGTTGGAGATCCGGGCGCTGTATTAATTAGACTGTTTTAACATTACACAGTGTTGTACACTCGCTCGCGAACAAATTTTCAGTGTGATCCTCATCGGGGCATCGTGACAACACGTCCTCGTCTCACGATAATCGCTTCACACCCATCATCAGGCGCGTTCTCAGGAAAAACTAATCCCGCCCGAATAGTCCTCCCCATTCCCAAAGGACACGAAATACTCAGAGTCAACACTACATATTAAAAGATCTGAACTGGTGCTGAATATGGCATCAGATACGACACTGATCTAACGCTGGAGTCATTTCTGTTCCGTCAACGTGTGTCACGGACATCTGTTCACGGTTCATCTCACACATGGACAGACCTCGAGGACGTTCCCGAGAAACTCAGCCCACTTACTGTTCGCTATTCGCTCTCGATCAGCTATTGACCAAAAGTCAGTCAGAGCACTGACATGGATATGACCCTGAAAACAGAATAAAGAGGGGAACTGTACGGGACTGGACGGATGGACGGATGGATGGATGGACGGACGGATGCCTTCCTGACAAGAAGCTTGTTCAGTTTCTGATCCTGTAGCTAGAATCCACACACAAACACACACAAAGAAGTGAAAAATTGAGAATTACAACAAATACCTCAATACTTTATCATCTTAAGTATATCTAATCAGACTCAAGCTCTTAAATAAATCTAGCAAAGAGAAAATCTTGCCTAGCACGACATGTTTAGGTGCAGCTCAGCATGGGTTTCTCCTGTAAAACAGCTCTGGGGAGGCACATGGATCAGGGTAAAATGCCAATTCAGTCATGCATTCGTTAATTAATTCCCTAATTAATTAATTAACCCATTAATTAATGAATAAATGAAAAGCCCCACAGATGTAAGGAGACGTTTAGAAAGCTGCAGGGCGTGCACAGCACAGGGATGGGGTTTAACTAAGTTGTGCAATGCTGTGAAATGTAACTCTCAGCCCAAGTTGAGTCTCTCTCATGGGGAAATGGTTACAGCAGTGTCGCCTCGTGCCCGATGCACGAGCACATGGTGCAAAGAAGGGAAAGGAAGGAAGGAAAGAAAGGAGGAGTTGTTCACACTTTTCCCTCTGGTTTTTTTTTTTTTTTTTTTGGTCTTTTAATAAAATAAGCAGTTTCAGGGCGCAGAGTGCAGGATGATTTGCCCGTAAAAACAAGAATAAATCATAAAAAGATATGCTTACCTTGTACTTTTGGCACAGGAGGGAAACAAACAGCTCGCGCACAATCCCTGGGTTTGGGAGGAAATCTCTCACATCGCAACACCACTGTTGGGCAAACGGCAATCCAGCACGAGCGCAACGCTTTACCGTAGTGGACGCTGTAGGGGGAGGAGTTAAAATAAATAAATAAATAAATAAATAGGCGCGCGCGCGCTCAACGGCAACCGTAATACGTACAATACAAGCGCCATTTTGGTTTGTTTGTTTCCCTCACATTTTCTGACCCTTTTAAGCCTCATTTGCATCGATTTCCGTGTTAACCCCCCCCCCATGCGAATGTCACCCATTTCAAACCCATCCCAAAGTACAAAATACGCGTTTACTCCTGGAAACAACTGAAATAAATCCATAAAGCTACAGCCGTGGGCCATGAAACAGTAGCCCTGTAGCCTCTAACCTAGCGGCGCCGTACTCTGTTGAGGAGGCCGTAGCCCCTTTCTCTCCATCTGCCGCCCCATGTGAATGGGGACCACTTTTGGCATCTGTTGTGACTTTTGTTTATGTGAATAAAAAACGATTTATTTACTTGTTCATCTTATGTTCCTAGCACTGGAGGCGGGGTATTTTCTGTTGGTTTCGTGGCCCACCCTGTAGTTGCTACGTGAAACGCTTGTGTATTATCGCCTCATTACCTCGTACCTAGTACAGGTTTTCTTCATGTACACGATATGGCCAAAAATATGTACGCAGCTAACCACTGCACGTTATGTTCACCATTCACTTTATTAGGAACACCTGTACACTCGGGCAATTCGCTAATTAGCCAATCACGTTGCAGCAGCGGCACAATGCAAAAAAAATGTAAAAAATTAAATTAATTAAAAAAATAATAATCATGTAGATACAGGTCAAAAGCTGCAGGTAACATTTATTGGAATGAAGAAAACGTGTATGATTGTTGGGACTTTAAACGCGGCACGGTTGTTGGTACCAGTGGGAATGGTTTAAGTATTTTGTAAACCGCTGATTTCAGCTGACTTCAGGCAAGGGGCGGGGTACACCCTGGGCAGGTCGCCGGTCCAGCAAAGGGCTGACACATAGTGAGAGAAAACTATTCACGGTCACATTCACGGGCGATTTAGAGTAGCCAATTAGCCTAATCGCCTCTGTGCATGTCTTCAGACTGTGGGAGGAAACCCACACAGATACCATGCAAACTCCAAACAGAAAGGTGCCCAGGTTGACCTTGGGGATCCAACCCAGGATCTTCTTGCTGTGAGGCAACAGTGCTAACCACCAGACCACTGCACCACCTGAAAATAAACAAAAAATACAATGAGTGAAAGTTCCTTGGGTGGAAGGCCCTTGTTGAGAAGAGAACCCAAAGGAGAATGCATGGGTTGCTTCAAGCTGCCCAGAAGGATATAGTCACTCAAATAATCACCCTGTACAACCGTGGTGAGCAGAAAAGCATCTCAAAAACACACATCAACCCTTGAAGTGAATGTTCTATAACAGCAGAAGACCTCACTGGGTTCCATTCCTGTCAGCCAAGAAAAGGAATCTGAGGCTCTCATGGACACGGACTCACCAAAACTGGATAGCCAAGATAAAAAAAAAAAAATCACCTGGTCTTTTTCCAGGCTTCAGTGTCCAGGTTTGGTAAGTATGTGTCCATGATAGCCTGATGTGGTCTTCCACTGTTGTAGCCCATCTACCTCAAGTTTTGGTGCATTGTGTGTTCCATGATGCTTTTCTGTTCACCATGATTGCAAAGAGTCATTATGTGAGATACTATAAACTACCTGTTTTTCAGCCTGCAGACCCTCTGCTCGCAGGATGTTTTTTTGTTTTTTGCACCACTCTGTGTAAACTCTAGAGACTGGTGTGTGTGTGTGTGTGTGTGTGTGTGTGTGTGTGTGTGTGTGTGTGTATGAAAATCCCAGGAGACCAGCAATTTGTGAAATATTCAAACCAGTCCATTTGGTACCAGCCTACACACCACGATTAAAGTCACAGAGATCACAGCCTTTCCCAGTTCTGATGTTTGGTGTTAAGTGAACATTAACTGAAGCTTTTGACCTGTTTCTGCATGATTTAATGCATTGTGCTGCTGCCACATGATTGGCTAATTGGACTGCTGCCTAAATGCGCAGGTGTACAGGTGTTCCAATTTAAAGAGGAGAATGAGTATATGAGTTAGTCAAACATCCCATTTCATGAGCATGGCCATTATAGTTGCCTCTGCTCTTCACAATATCTCTATCAAATGTCTCTAGCAGATCACCCCGAAGGCACCCAGTAGAGTACTTATTTTTTTTACTTGAACATCAAGCTACTTAGAAATAAAAACAAACAACGCAGAACTGTTTTTACAAGACAAAATCTCAAGTGGAGCACAAAATGAACCCTAAATGAAAAAATACCGAGACTATCTGAGTACAGTTTACTTGTGGGCCATTTTAGCGGAATCTGAGTTCATCCATCTGAGTTGTGTTCACATAAGCACAAATCATCAATCTGAGAACTTGGAATGCTAAAAAGTGGGTAAACAACATAATTTGCGTCATACTCCCAGCAATGACGTCCTCTTGTGAAAAGATCTATGAATGAAAAATTGGCTAGATTTAAAGAAAAAAGGGATATTCCGGATTCATTATGGGGCCAAACTGGCTTTAGGATACACAGGCTAGATTACAAGGTAATTATATCAGGACTTCAGTGTAAGACAACACCCGGAGTGCTCTTTAAATAATACGGAGTTGCCCTACTGTTCTGGGAAGGCTTTCTACAAGATCTTGGGGTATGTCTAACCCCCTGAGACCCAAACTCTTATGCTGTGTGCCGTGTAATATCTGTTTCTTAGCAATAACTGATAACTACTGAATCTGATCATTGCCTTCAAACAGGAAGAATTTTGATTAAAAGTAGAATAATTCCCAATGATGGCACTGAGGATCTTACAAGATCACAAAATACACAATGTAGTTTGGGGAAAAAAAAGATCTCATCAACAAAACCTGGGGTCTCACCAGGCTAAGGGGGTTTATGGCCATTGAGTCAAAAGGGCATTTTTCTGGTCAGGAACTGATGTTGGATAAAAAGGACCAACGGCGTGCCAGTTTATCCGGAAGGTGTTCAATAGTGTTGAGCTCAAGGCTCTGTGCAGGCCACTGGAGTTCCTCCGGAGCAACAAACAAAAGTTTTGATGGACCTTGCTTTGTGCACAGGATACAGCCATGCTGGAATAGGAAAGGACCTTGGAAGTTGGACTCATACAATTTTCTAAAATATCTATAATGTTGTATACTGTAACCTTAACATTATTGTTCAATGGCACGAAGCGGCCCAAAGGCTGAAGAATAGCCCCAGCCCATTCCTTCTCCTCCACCTGCTGTAACTTTCCTGCTTTTGGCACTCTGCATTCCAGTAGATAGTGTTCTCCTGGCACTCACCAAACCCCGATTCATCCATCAGACTGCCAGCTAGTGAAGTGTGATTCATCACTCCAGAGAACACGGCATGCTTTTCACCACTCCAGCTGACACTTGGTATTGCTCATAGTGATCTTAGGCTCGTGTGCAGCTGTTCGGCCATGGAAACCCATTTCATAAAGCTCCCGATGTACAATTGCCTTGTCGATGTTGCTTCCTGGGGCAGTTTGATACCTTGTAGTGAGTGATGGATCAGAGGATAGGATATTTATGCGCTAGAAGCTTCAGCAATCAGCGATCCGCTCTGTGTGTTTGCAAGGTGTACTGCTTTGCGCCTGAGATGTTGTTGCTATTCAAAGCCTCTATTTAATTATAATGGCACGTACAGTTGGTCAGGGCAGAAATTTCACAAACGGCATCCTGTGACAGTGACTCATTTAAAGCCACGGAGCTCTTCAGTATAACCCTTTCTACGGTCAGTGTTCGTTTATGGAGGTCGCATGGCTTTGTGCTTGATTGGGTGTAGAACTGAATCATTAGGAAAGGTGTCCACATATTTTTGGCCATACAGTATATGTCATTGCTCTGATTAGCCAGATATCGAACACCATTCTGGTTGTTGTTGTTGGGGTTTTTGTTTGTTTTTTGTTTTTACAAAAAAAAAAAAAAACACTTTTAGCATTCCAAGTAGTCTCAAATCAATAACCTGAACACACCAAATGAACTCAAGATTCCTCGAAAAAGCAAGCAAACTGGCCTCAGATCCTGCCTCACTATGGTTCATTTGTGGTTCATTTTGTGGTCCATTTGATTTAAAGCTTGTCACCTGGCTAAAAGAGAGTTTCCTGTGTACAGCCCACATAGCTGGACTTTTCTGTAACCTCAGAAATATAGAAATAGTCTAACGGCAGCTCGTGGTGACACAACAAGGTAAGCAGTGTTAAGTAGCAACATGGAAAGGGTTCATTTCATAAGAACTATATGTACAGTATAAACAGCCTAAATGAAGCATACTCAGTTGGGTTAAAGTCGACTTGACAGTGACCTTGGTCCTTTGTTCACATTGTAACTGGACCACAGAAGGGAGCTCGGTTCTCTTTCTGAACATTTTACCAAATTGATGAGCTCTAAGAGCACTTGGAATTCACATCTCGGCATCTTTTGAACTCAGGAGCCCAGCGATGGAGGACTGAATTATGGATAACGTCTTTCAAAATGGCTCAGTAAGAGAACTGTTGTGAAATACTCCAAATGTTCAGGAGCATTCATTGGTGCACGGCTCTTAGTTCTCCCAAACCTGTAATTTCCTCCTCTCCGACAATGACAATAATCTAATACGCTTAACCTCCATACCATTATTGCTAGTGACTCCATGAAGAGCAATCTGAGTGTTTTGTGGGTTTTTTTAAATCTGCGGCATGACAGAAATCCCCAGCACTACATGGCCAGCAAGCTATTTAGGAATAAAAACAAACGACGCAGACTGCTACCACTTTGTTTTCAGAAGACACGAACTCAAGTGGACCACGAAATGAGCGTCAAATGAAGCGCGACGAGATCTCTGCATACGGTTCACTTGGGCGCCACTTTAGAGGAATCTGAGTTGTTCACATAAGAACAAATTGTCAATCTGAGACCACTTGGAACATGGAAAAGTGCACGAACACACACAATTTGCGTCATACACACAGGAGCGATGAGCTCCTCTAATGGAAACATCTACGCACGCAAACTCTCGAGGTGGAATTAAAAGAATGTCAGGGTGTTCAGGTTTCATTAAGGGACAACGCAGGCTTTAGGGTACAGAAAGGCTAGATGGGAAGGTAGTTATATCACGACTTTCGCGTAATACAACACCCACGGTGCTCTTTAACTAATATAATCCTTTATTGAGCTAACGGTCTATAAATAACAAATATATAATGCGCAGACTTCTCAAAAAGATGCTGAGGGCACACAGCCATGATGCAGAACATTAACTTTATTTTATAGCCTGGATTTTTTTTATATTGAGTTGATTTAATTTTATTCCTGTAGAACATTTGCACACACACACACACACACACACACACACACACACACACACACACACACACACACAATAAATATACACTTTTTCTTCATATCTTCATACCTTATCCAGTATAGTGACACCTACACTTTGGAAAAAAAAAAATAAAAATCCTTGTACACTCGTACCTGATAAATAAAAGATTATAAGCTTCATTTTGTGTGGGAGCATCGAGCCCAGTTTCATGAAAGCCTGGAACATGTTCTATTAGATTTTGTGGTAAATACCCACCTACAGCTCAGGAAGAGTCAGGATGTGATTCGATTTCAAAAGACCCGTCGCAAAGCACTGACAGCTTGGCTTCATTTGGTTAGAGACTAGCTAGGGTGTGCCATTAATTTTGACATGTTTGAGGAATACCCAGGATTTAATGGAAACATTAATCTGTGTGAAAACAGCACGGAGTCCTATAGGTTTACAGGTCAGTACATCGAGCTGTACAAGACGACGACAATAAAATCGTTAAAACAGTGAAGGACTGTGTGATATCGGTTATGAGCACACACGCTCCAAGTCAGATTATATGATTATGATATGATTATGATACGTTCTAAGATGCAATGAGGACACGACGCTGTTTGTGAGGGTTTTTTTTTCTTGCCTGAGTAACCATCATCCTCTGAGGTTTTCCGACCCCTCGCAGCACTTGCCTTGCCCCAAATGAGCACTTTTTCAGCAATCCAGGACCACCGATTTCAACCCAAGACCAAGGAACTCTTCCATGATTTATGATTTTTTTTCCTCTGCTGCAGCATTATCACGATGAAAACCCATACACTGTAAAACCCCGAGGCTGTTTAATTCATACGCAGAAAGTGCAAGAATTACATCAGACAGTCATGGGGCCCGGCTAAGACTTTTACCGTATTTCTAACTTCTTTAAGGAGCTCAGGTCTCAAATGGACCAATTTCAAGAGCTCCACTTTTCCGAAATATTTACACCATGGATTCTGCTCTGTTCTCCTCAAACCCCAGTCTCATACTGTATCCCTCACACGAAAATAAGAAATGAATACCTGAGAAATGGACGAGTTCATTAAAACTTAGAGTCGTAGACATGGAAAAACAGGCTCCAGGTGATGAAATCAACGTTAAAATCGTGCTTCATATTAAATTATTCACACCTCTGCGCTCTTATAGGGGAATTATTTCAATAGCATGGTGGGTACTTCACCTGATCTAAACCTACGGATATAAAAAGAGATTAAAAAACATGTAGGATTAATGATATGGTGATCTAAGGAGATGTTTATGGAAGGAGTCTCCAGTGTCAGGGTTCCTGATGTACCAACGATCCGGACATTTTGGGCTCTCCAGACCTGCCTCGTCAATACCCGATGTCTCATTGGGGTTCTCCTCACTTCGTTCTCGTTGAGGATGGCGTCGTGTGAACAGCCTAAAGATATGTGTAGAAACTTGGAATATGGCTTTTGGGCTGGTGTTGACACCAACAGCTTTCTACAGCAGTCTCCAACAGTGAACATCTGTATGGACCAGCGTATGGGATGGTGGTAGCTCGGTGGTTAAGACACCGGATTACTGATCAGGTCGTGAGTTCAAATCCAAGCACCACCAATCTGTTCCTGTTGGGTTCTTGAGCAAGGTCCTTAACCATCAACTGTTCAGTTGTGTAAATAAGATGAATGTAATGTAATCTCTCCTGGCTACTCGGTTGCCCTTTTTGACCATTTAGCACACACTTGTAATGGCACTATCTGGTGTCACCCAGATGAGGCTGGACTCCCTTTTGAGTCTGGTTCCTCTCAAGGTTTCTTCTATTGTTCAGCAGTTCGGTTCGGCTTCTATTGTTTTAAACGTGATTCAAAGTTGATTCATCTTTGTTCTTCATGTCGTCTCAGGGAGGTTTTCCTTGCCACCATCATCATCTCTGTCTTGTTCATCAGGGATACATGAATGAATTCAAATGTTTAAAAGTTTCTATCTGAAATGCTTATATTTCTGTAAAAATGGATGACATTGTTAAAAGCGCTATACAAATTCTTGTAATCCGAAGCACTCGTATATCAAAGCGGGTTTCCCCATAAGAAATAATGGAAACTCAGATAATTCGTTTCAC
>JAQMCW010160987.1:0-11724 GCA_030068335.1 Chrysichthys cranchii | reverse complement strand
ACTCTTATAAACACTTCCCATGCTCGTAAACACTTTCTACACTCTTAAACCTACGTCATTTTAACAACATATAAAATGCTATATGGGCACTGACCAGATGAGATGAACGGTCCCTGAGCCAATCAGCGCCCAGGATACATATTATATTTTATTTTATATATGTTGTACATATTAACATACTTATATTTCTAGAATCCGGCAGACAGTTTAAAGAGACAGTCAACTTGCTGAATGTGAACTTTTGACCCACTGGAACTCTGATATAGTGAATTAATGCTTTCTCTGATGTGAACAAATTAGATGCCTTAACTGGCATGGCAAACGAAATGTATGGTAACATGAAATGCACCTGTGAAACATTGAGTTTGAATGACTTTTAGCCTAGGTTCATGTAGTCTCGACTGTAATAGCAAATATACAGCAACGTATTTAAAATTTACATGTTGCACATTGCTTCACGACAAGATTTCAGGGAAATTCCTGAAATTTCTTTCATACATTCATCACTAATCATGTTGGATTGCTGCAATGCAATGTGATTATTTTAGTTATTATATAGTAAGGAGTACCACTGCATCTCTAGTTGATTTTTGAAGAGGTTTAATACAACACTTTAAGTCTCTCTCTCTCCCTCCCTCCCTCCCTCTCTCTCTAGCTTGATCAGTGGCATGCTCAACGTCAGGAAGGTTCTTAACCATAACGTCAAATTGGGCTTGGGCACAGGTGAGCTGCAACAGTCTTGTTAAGCGTCGACTTACTAGAAGTAAAATCTGAAATGATTTAAGAATTTCAAGTTTAAGTCTTAAACTTTTTTAATTAGAAAAACTTAAACCTAATATTTCCTGTCACAAAGCTGTGACCATCAGGACAAGAAGTATTATAATTATATTTTATACATATTATAATTATATATTATATGCTTACAGATGCTTCGTGACTTATTCAAGAAGTTCAATTGGATGAAAGACAAAAGATATCACACTAGCTGTTAGACTAAGACTTGACCTGAAGAAATGAACAACCATCTGATATCTTTTGTGCAGATGTAGCGGGAGGCTATTCCTCATCCATGCTGGATGCTATTCGCAGAACTGTGGACACATCTAAAGCCTTGTGCATGCAGGATGCGCAGCTTCAGCCCCTCAGCTATAAGGAGGCCTTCCGTTTGGCTACGCTGGGAGGCAGTGAGGGTACACAGATTCTCTTGAATTGAACTCTCATGAGGATGTCATAAGAATGACATTAAACCAATGTCAGGTTTCAATGCAAAATCAGGCACAGACATTTTTTAAAATGATGTTATTATTAGGTTCTCTATTGAATCTATTATCTGTCAAGTACAATATGTTACATCCATGATTTTCCAATTTGTATTTATGCAGCGCTCTCGTTGGACGACTGCACGGGAAATTTTGAAGTGGGAAAGGACTTTGATGCTGTGCATGTGAACGTATGCGTTCCTGGAAGCCCAGTCGATTTGTTTCCTGGAGATGACCTCGAGGTCTGACATAAACAGTTCTTTGAGTAGTTTCCTTTATATATGCTACATGTTTTCTGGTTTATAGATATGATGTATAAATATGTAGAGGAAGTATAATTATTTCAAATTGTTAGAACCAAACTACATTTACAGCATTAAGCAGATCCATAGTGACTTACAGAAATGTTGCAGATAGATACTCATGAAAGTCATTATCTGCAAACACTTTAACTAGCTATGCTGCTGATTTCATGAAAGCAAATGATAAACAGTGGCTCGTAAAACACATACATTTATGGCATTTGGTAGACACCCTTATCTAGGGTGAATTACATGTTATCTCATTTTTGAACAACTGAGCAGTTGAGGGTTAAGGACCTTGCTCAAGGGCCCAGCATGGGTAGATTGGCTGTGCTAGAATTTGAATTCACAACCTTCCAATCAATAGACCAAACGTCTTAACCACTGAGCTACCACTGCACATAAACTCAATGTGGGTGACATATGACTAATGACGGTGACTACAGATGAAAGCTACCCAAAGACACAGAGAACTTAAATAGGGTGCTTAACTAAACACAACAAGACACCATTAAGGGTGATCAGTGAGACACATGACTAAGTACAGTGGCTGATTGGAAATGTAGTCCTGACATAACGCTGTAAATTAAATTTTTCAAAAATGTGAACATCTGGGCAAGCGGACTTGCTGGTTTGTTTTGTCACAACTTCATGGATGAACAACTGTTTCTGGTGATATACGTGACAACAGGAACTAACTTCCCCAACATTAACTGTACCTATACATGGATAAAAAGTCTGATGTACTGTCCTTTAATAAATAAATAAAAATTGAAATCGTTTGCAAATTGCCACAGTACATATAGAAACATAATAGGATTTGCTGCTATAGGAAAAGAATAAACTTCAGGATGCTATCAGTAATTCTGCTTAATCGGATCACACCTTGTTGTTGATTATTTTCTTATAGTGCCATTATTATTATGTTTTATTCCTCTCTAAAGATGTTCTCCACAGTGGAGGGAACAGCAAAAAACAAAACAAAACAAACAAACAAAACAAAACAAAAAACAGACACACTCTCAAGAAGTATAACTAGAGTAAATATGTGGACGTTAAAGTGATAAACAAAAAGAATAACTGCTTCCTCTGGAACTAATGGGATCATTTTTGTTGTGCTTGTTGTTGGTTTTTTTTTAGGTTATTTTGGAGAAATTTCTAAATCTAGGTAAGACTTTTACAATCTCATGTAATGGTGTATTTTATAAACAATGAAATGGACTTGTAAAAATAACTAATTCAACAATTAAAACCTCATCTAATTATGTGCAAACATTCGTCCAAACATGATCATAGATGCTACATTTATCGCTAGTTTTATTAAATAATTAACGCCTAACCAGGAGTCAAAATTATCACCTTTCATGAGGTGTTTTGTAAGATGCATTCACATATTTAAGTTTATGAGTTTATTATGAGTTTACTTCACAGCTTGATTTCGCATGCTAAACTCTTCCGTGTGTCTACATTTCGATGTCCCAGGTGATGATCGGAACATCGTTGCGGTCTACGTGGGTGGAAAACAAGTGGTGCCTTTCCCTGACCCCTGACTGGAAGTCATTTTTCCAGAACCTTCCTCAGATCAGACCAACGCCAATTATGGGATATAAAAGTGGTGCTTGTATCTTATGTTATCTGGTGAATTTTTATTTATGGTCACTTTTTTTTTTTTTTTACTGGATTCACAGCTCATAAGAAAATAAGAAATAAAAGTGACATTTTATTGTGTTTTGGATTTTGTCCCAGTACTGTCTTCAAAAGCACTGTCCAGTAGAACCAACTTAAGGGTGAATGATCAATAGATGTCAGTCCCCAGTGACTCAGCATCCGGTGCACTCACTGTAGGGTGTAAAGGCCTGTTCCAAATATCTACCACAACAACAACAGGAACAAGCTACAAAATAGTCTAAAAGTTCTGTGAAATCCACACACACACATTTCACCCTCTCATAGCTTTCGGTTGCACCTGAACCTGCTGTGAGTGACAAGTGGTACAAGCCTGCCATGTGCAGGTGACTTGGTGCAGCACAGGAATTCTGCAACTGACTGCAAATATAGAAAATCAGCCATAGGGGGTGCTAATGGGCTGTTATTCTGGGGTAATCCTAAACCAGACATGACCACAAGATTTAGTCAAAAATGACAGGATGTTTTTGGCACAGGCCACAGAAAAAGATGCACATTAAATCTTTTCACCCGACCTTTGTGTATCAAGCTTCTCTGCTTGTGGGTGAGGAGTCGGGTAAAATGTTTAAATGCTCAGGATTAGGACTTTTACTCATGCTCCGTCTCTCGCATTCTCTCTCTCTCTCTCTCTCTCTCTCCATCCACACACTCACAACAATCCTGCTTTGTGCGTGAAGCCAGACAGGTCTGTTTTGTGGAGCTGAAGAGCGGTGGCTGATTCCTCTCAACGCTGTAATTACCAAACAGCTACTGCAAGTCACAGTATGCCCACAGAGTAGCTTACAAAGGCTCTGTGTGTTGGAGGAGAGGCCGCATTTACTCTTTTCATCCAAGCCTTTCTGTCCAACAGAGTGTCCTGAGTCAAGCTGTACTGTTAAAGGACTCCATCTTCAAAAGATTGTAATTCAAAAGTTTCTGGCTCTCGCAGTGCTTTTGTCTAGTATATTATTCCTTCTTCCTGGTTCTTATTCTCAATCTTGTTCTTTCTGTTATACAAATATGTACAATGATATTCCGGCTATGTATTAGAGCCTTTCTACTTCCTGAATACATTTGTGTGCTATTGAGGTTAGGATTAACTCCAATTCAATTCAAGTGACCTGTCGAATATGCTATTAACTATAAGAACTGTATAATGTATAGTAATAACTTTTGGTGAGACATGATTTCAACCACTTTACAAACAAACAAAACTATACCATGAAACTGCACATGAAATCAAGCAAATCCAAGTTAAATCCTGTGAACAATCTGCAATCTTGTGTGGAAAAATAATCAGGTATGAAAAATTAAAGTCCTACATGTGGCAGATGAAGGAAGGACACTCCTGAAGAAAAACTATTTCAGGCATTTGACCTTGACCCAATTTGGATACGTTTCAAAATCTAATCAGCTCATCTGCTGGTTACACTGATACGTCCTGATAATCATTAAACTATTCATTCTTTGCACTAACAAGAATCTCAGACTAATGGATGCATAGGCAACCCGCAAACATAATGCCTCCACAAGGTTGTGGAGGCATACTAAAAAAAAAAAACACGCCAAAATTAATGACTCATGAACAAAAATTACATGCGGAAACTGAAACCACATGCAAAAGATCTGGAAGAATAAATCGTGTAAAAATCATGAAACTGATTAATTCTATGTGAACAAAAATTATGTGGAAAAATTAACAAATCATGAAAAAATTTTTTGTGATAAATTAATCGTAGGGGGGGATCATATGTGAAAATAACTGATTCATGAAAAAAGCACAAAAAATTAAACACATCGTGAAATAAATCACACGAAATAAATGAATCATATAAAAAAACCACAAGTGAAAAATGATTCATGTATAAAAATCTAGTGTTATGGCACAATTGATAGATTTCACTTAAATTTGTGAACAGGCACAGATCTGACTTTTAAACACAGTCCACATATTTTTGACAGGGCTGAGATGAAGACTCATTTTAACACAACCAGCTTTGATGTGTCTTTGGGGTTACTGTCCTGTTGCTTCACCCATCTAGCTGATGGTTTGAGGTCAGGTGGAAGGATTCTAATATTCTTCATTATTCCATCCACTTTGTGCAATGCAGCAGTTTCACTGGCAACAAAACAGCTCCAGACCATGATGCTACCAACACCAGGCTTTACAGTGGGTAGAGTGTTTCTCTGTACCTCTGGTCATTGTGGCCAAACAACTCAACTTTGTCTCATATGACCATAAAACCTTCCCCTGACTGGCTTTTTCTTTGTCCATGTGGTCAGCTGCAAACTTCATTCAAGATTGAAGGTCTCAGTTTTGGATGGCAGCCTCTCAGTCCATGGTGATGTAAAAATTGCTTGACTGTAGACAGTGTTCCAGCAGCTTTCAGTTCATGCCAGGCCTGTGCCTTGATGGTTCCTGGGTTGTTCCTGACCATCCGAACCAATTTCCTCTTAGCTGAGGGGGACAGTTTGTGTGGCAAAGATGCTCCACCTCCCAAAAACGTGTACTTACATACAATTATTTGACCATATCATCTTGGAATCTGTAGTTGATTATAAATGACTCCATAAGATATTCCTTATTTTTCTGAATCTACGATCCTCTTCCTCATATCTGCACCGATCTCCTTAGTCTTTCCCTCTGTACTCTGTGTTGGTCAATCCAGTGAGTGCTGACAAACAAACCCTTTTATGTTGTGTACAGAGAAGCTATCAGCTGCAGTCAATCACAATCAATAACAAAAAGTTAAGAGGCCTTGGCAAGGTAAACAACATTTTGGAACTTTCAACACCACTGACTCAATAATCTAAATGGCTACAGTATGCATACTTTTTTTTTTTGACTCTGTATGTATATTTTTGACCCTGTGTTGATTTCCGAAAACCCAAACTAAACTAAAACTTGTGGACCAAATTCTGGTTTTTTTCCTGTTTTTTTTCTATAAAAGATGTATGCTATACAGTCATTCTTCCCCAGAAAGGAAAAAGTTCAGAGAGGTCATTGTAAGCATAATATTACCATGACATTCATGTCTGTCTATGTAAACTTCTGACTGCACCTGTACTTTGTAACCTTCCCATTACAGTACAAAACCTAAATGTCTGTGTGTGTGTGTGGGGGGGGGGTTATGTGGCGCACCTATAAATTTCAAGTATCAATGTTTCAAAATACTTCTTTTTCTTATGTTCAAACTAATACAGCACATATACTCGTAATGCACAGCTGTATTTTTTCCCCAGAAGGTTGTATGAGCTTAAACAAATTCTAGTGTTTCGTGCTTTTTTTTTTTTAACCTGCTGTATGCTTAAATCAAAGGTAAAGTGCTTTGATTTGCTAATCTTTACAAGCATTACTGCATTTTTCTATATAAAAAATCTTTTGTGTAATTTGAAAACTGTGTGTTCATTTCATTTATCTAATACATGCTCCCTAACTCCCCAATACAGTGATATATAATAGGTTTACACTTCAGTGCCTGCCAGAAGAATGGGCTGGGCCTGTGTGCTCGGATGTAAATGGGTTATTTTAGTTAATTTGAGAGAAATTTCATGTTATGTTAGAACGATATCACATCCAGCAAATGTATTCTGATATCTGAGCAGCTTATCTTGGTCTTGACGTGCACTCAGCTGTTTGTGGTGTTGGTCTATTCTTGGTCCTGCCCCCGATAAACTTGATCATCTTGACTTGGACTCCACTGGTTGTGGTCTAGGCTAAGGTGGTCTTGAAAAATCAAATGTGAAGAATGAATTCTGTGGAAAAAAAGAAAAGAAAATCCCATGCACTATGTGTTTGAAATTAAAAATGTGAAATGTTGATGTGAGGTTTATGTAGGGACCACGACTGTGTGCCAGAAAGATCCTCGAGCTGTGTTTATGATGACAGATGAACCAGCTGGCCACGTTCCAGTACTTCCAAGAAGCCTTGTCTGCTTCCATGTATTCGCATAGGATTTCACACCCGGTGTGTAGACCTGAGGTCAGGGTGATCTCTGTGTGAACAACAAAAGATTAAAAAGTTACATATCGCAAAGATTACATTTGACAGTGTGAAACTCATACGACTAATTCATTTTGATTCATGTCCAATCAGTTTAAAGTGCAACAGTACTGAACTCAACAACCACTCCTATTATTCCTCATTTATTTTATGAATGACTTACTGACTAGCTGATGAGCTGTACTGGGTGTGTCAGAAAAGGGGAATCTCTGAACTGCGTAATATTTTGAGCTTCCTGTAGGGGAATCTGCTTTGCATTTTATTTGGTTTGTTTGTACACAGACACGGAAGAACCTAAAGATTACAGAACACTGTGAGTTACGAAACTGCTTAGTCATGTGCATTTGCTTGACTTAATGTTTCCAGATATGTATGGACTCTTATTGAACACAGACATGTTTTTTTTAAAAGGCAAAAAAGTGAGGGGGTAAAGAGGGAGGGACCTGATTCCAAGGAAAGCAAGCAAGGCGCTGAGTAAGGAACAGCGAGCATGAGATAGAAAGCAGAGTAAAGGTTGGGTGAGGGGTGGCGGAGCAATGAAAACAAATTCGGGGAAACCCGTGTGTGTGTATGTGTGCAACTGCAGTGCTTGTAAGAGCACGTGAAGTAAAAAAAAACAAAAAAAAAAACAAAAACAACACATGCCACGGCAACACTGCAATGTGAGATATCCATAACACACGTCACTGCATAAACAAACAAGGCACTTCCACCGAGGGACTGCTGCTTGTAGAAGTTAAATTTAGAATGTAAGAAGATACTGAAAACATAGCTTTATGTGGTTATTGAATTGAATTTGTAAAAAAGGTCATCACCTAGACATGCATATAGAATTGTGCCCTTTTAATCTCTATGCTTTCCCCCCCCCTCATTTAAGGCCAAATCTCAAAAATAATTCCAGAACTTATTATGTGTGGCTACTTACCTTTTCTTGGGCTTAGATGCTGAAAGATACTTTCTGTTTAGCCGACAAGAAACAAAATATGACAGGGTTGGGTTTTTTCTTTTTTTTGCAATCGCAGATCCAATGCCTGCCTTTCTCACAAAGATGGTATGAAATGATAGTATTCAGGGCTTCTTTAGATTGTTATCAGTGAAAAAAAACAGCTGTGCAAACAGCCCTATCTTACCTTGTTTCATCATGCAGCTTGGACACATCATCAGTGATGTAATCTGTGGTCATCAGTTGTTACGGTCTTTAAACCTCAGACACCCTCACCCAGGCAGCTCAGCTAGGGGTGTTCAGGCCCTGATTTGTGTCCAAGCCAGGTATCCTACTTGTCCTTCAAAATCACAAGTATGTCTAATACAATTACAGCCATCCAAGCCTCTGCAGCAAATAAGGCTGCAGCGAGCTCCATTGGTACCATTAAAGCATGCCACTGGTCAGTGAGACTGTTTACCATGTGAAGAAGAAGATCCGTTTAGGTAGAATCTGATCAATTACCAGTGCACGTTCTTCCATCCACCAGCTTTTGTGCAATTAATAAACACAGTGTACACACCGTTCATTAAAATGTATACCATAGCAGCCTGTACCCACTGAAAGATGAACAAAACATCCAAATTATATGCAAAAAAGGCACACACAGCGACCACATGTTGAAAGGGAACTATTTGATGCACCTGACCCTGACATGCAAATAAAATTGCAGTCAGAGTGTTCAAAGCAGGCACGACAAAGGAAAGGATTCACGGAAGTGACGCTGCGTGTACACATCAGACACTGTGTAACCTTGTGAAGCTATGAGAGACAGACACAGAACGAGAGAGTATGTGTTATTGATTGATATCTCGTCTTTGTTATATACAAAGCAAACAAGCATGCATCATGGAGGAAGTGATTATCGTCCCAACGATGGATGATGCCTAAAAGAAAAATGTACACAGCATCACAGAAACGGGCCAAAACTAGTTTAACTAGATGCTGTTTTTAAACTGTACTTCCCTGCCCACTCCCTACTCTCTCTCACACACACAGACACACACACACGCCTGGAACACCTTTTCCCTGGAACACCTGCATTTTTTTTTTTGCCAGTTCTATCAAGCTACGCCACCCAAGAGGAATCCGATACACAAAGGAATTGCAAAGCATTCACATTAACCCTTATGTTCTGGATTACAATGGTTTACATTTTAAGCCAAAAGTGCAACAGTGACAGAAACACAGACCTGGAACAGGTTGAAAATATGTACATCATATTTATATTACAAAAAATATTAATACGTTTACCTTTAGACTTGAGATTATCAAAGTGACACAAATAAATGAATGGTTCCTCATAAAAAGTCTATCACACACCCACCACTTCATAACTCCACACCTCCCTGTGCGTGCGTGCACACACACCAAAATCACCAAATGTATTTGTGTGTTCCACTGGTAGAAACGTTTGGATGGGAATGAGGTTGTGTTAAGACATTCTTATTTGGTGCACGTACGTGCTGTGATGGTACAGATAAAGATAAGACGTGTTAGATTATATACATAAAGTCTAAGAAAATGTCAGGGTTAATGTGATATCCGTCTGCATGGCAAACAGAACATGAGGGTTCAAGGTACAGACAGCTCTGTAGCTACATGAGCTCAGGTGGAAAATAAGCTCATAACATCCTGAGGCTAAATGAGATGAGACACAGAAAAGAAATCTGTTTGAATTCTGAGAAAGAAAAATGCAGGTACAGCAACAAGATATGTAGGAAGCACGTGAAGGGCTGATGTACAAAAACAACCACAGATACACACAAGTGCCCAAGCAAAGCAGCCACATTTGCATAATCCAAGCTGGCATTTGCCATGACAGGATGTAATGTGTACCAAAACCCACATATCCTGCATCGCAAACAGTTGACCTCTCATGATTTGCTCATTACTGAGTACATATTGAAAAATGTTTGCTTTGGCATTAACAGCCAACAGCTTCCTCATTTCTGAATTGCTGGAATGTTCCGGTTCTCCCTAATCATGTTACTGTGCCTTCGCACCTTTATGTGGCTAATGTTTTAAAGTGGTCAACTAAAAAGATATCAGTGTGAAAAAGGTGTTATTGTGAAATAAAGAGTAGAATAAAGACCTCAAACTCTTTCCCACTGACGTTTACTAGAAATCGTCCTTATCTCATCCCTGGTTTTATCCTGATATTTCAGTGTACCTCAGACTCGCACACTTTCAGCTTTTTACTTCTTCTTTTTTTAAACCTAGGTTCTGTACAAGGAAATATATACTGTACCATTATTTTGGTGATGTGTGTGCTTTAATTACCAACAAAAAGTGACTTTATCCTTTTGATGTGCCCAAAAGTGAAAGCATCCTTTTATAGCACTGCCCGACCACAATCTTCTCCCAGAAAAGTCCCTAATTTCCACCTCTCACAGCTTCAAACTCCCCCAAATTTACATGTGTTAGAACATGTGTTCATTTTCATCTTTGGTCACAACAGATCATTAGAGGTTAACCATATTCAATGTAAAAATCAATCTACCACCGTGCCACTTCATTTCATCCATCTATAGAACCATATAACTATACAGAACTATAATATAACCACTTAAATATTCCAGAGTATAATTAGTGTATATTGAAGATGTCTAGATATATTAGGGAAGCGGTTTGGATTGGTAAAGACCAAATCATTCATTCATTGTTTGGAAATCATAACACACCATTAAAAAGGTTATATTTATAATTTTTAGATTATACTTAGAATTATTTGCCTATTTGACTTGTCCTGAATAAGTTTCATGTACTGTTCCCTTTGAGCTCCTTTTAACCCTGTAGCACCCCTCGGGTCATATTTGGCCCTAACTTTTATTTCACCCTTATATTCAACCCACTCACTGATTGGTGGACATTAGTGGACATCCCAGGAGATCTTCTAAGGACCATTTCATAACATGTAGTAGGAAAGGGTTAATAAAAAAAACACCTGTTTTTGGGTTCATTGAGTCTGTATCATCATTTTAGCCAATGGAGATATTTTTCCTATTATGATAAGATGGTCTGGGTCTTCCAGGGTTAAGCATGCACGCTTCTGGTGATGCCCCCATGCAGAAAACATGAAGTCCTCCTGGAATAGCAAAACCAAAATGTGCATAAAAATCTGTTAGTCAGTGGACCATTTCACTTTTGGCAGCATAAGAACTAGTGTTTCAAAACCTCCTGTGAGAGAGTGAACAATGGCAGCAAATATAGCTCACAATCATGACAGCATCCCTAAATACACAAATAATTCATGCATTCTTCCTCTGCGGACGTGATCTAAAATTTGCTGGTCTAATCAATGTTGATGAAATGTTTGGGGCATACAATTAAAATGTCAAAGTGGTGTTACCATAAAAACTTTAAACCACATAATTATGTATGCTTTCTTTAAAAATGTGAAATTATTAATACAACACAAATTAAATTGTTTGGTATAATCGTGATTTAGATATACTTCATAATAAATCAAAGTAATGAAGCACCAATCATTTTGGTATAATAAATAATTTG